>CM056050.1:532598472-532840380 GCA_029574335.1 Rana kukunoris | reverse complement strand
GGGGCGGACAGCCACTAATGGTCCCTCTCCTTCATGATCTGACTCCTGGGGTCTTTGCACAAGCATTTCAACATGACTGTGCAAATTTTCCTCACATTGCCTGCAGCAGTGGACTTTGAGTCTTTAGTGTTGCTAATGTCCATAACAATCTCACTCCACTTACATACAACTCCAGGGGTTAGGGAGGAGTAAAATATCCTGGTGCTCTCTTCTCTGATATCTGTTTAATTCTTGTGTATCCTCCTCCTGCAGCAAGTTACTGATAATAGGTTAAAATAATTCAGCCAACTCCTTCATGCCAGATTTGACCTAACTTTATTTTAAAGCGGAGGTTCACCCTAAAAACAATTTTCTAACATTACATTGTGCTCACTCTCGACATTGACAGTATGCTGAATATTTTTTTTTTGCCGTACATACCGTTGTATCGCTATTTCTCCCCCCGGCTTCCGTGTAGTGGCTCCCGTGGAAGTGGGCATTCCTGGGGAGGCGAAGAGATTAACAGGATGACAAAAGCTTCCCCCGGCGCATATTGCGCGTCACGAGTTGCCAAAAGAAGCCGAACGTCGGTGTGCAGGCGCCGTATAGCGCATTATAGAGCCAACTCGCAGTTCGGCTTCTTTCGGCAACTCGTGACGCGCATTATACGCCGGGGGGGAAGCTTTTTTTCATCACGTCAATCACTTAGCCTCGGCATAGAAACGCCCACTCACGCTGGAGCCACTACCCATAAGACTTATCTGGGCAGAGCGCAGCGCTCGCACATCTCTACCAACAAAGCTGAGGACTTTTTAAACCTCCAATCCTCCCCTGTGCAAGAGACTTTTAAATCACCTGAAATCCAGCTGAAATCGGCGCTGTACATCAGCCATGCTTCCTCCTCTAGCAGCCATCTTGGAGGCGGGGCTTAGGTCACGTGACCCTGCTGTGAGAGAGCAAAGGGGCGTGGCCTCTATCCAGCCAGGACTTATCTGGGCAGAGCGCCTGGGTGCGGCGTCTGCGGGCGTCCGCAGGTGTCGGCGGGGGCCACGGGGGCTTTTGCCGTTTTCTCTTTTCTCTCTTTAATATTAATAACACCAACTCCAATATGACACGTGCAGATCTTCCATCAACAGGTAGGGGTACAAGATTGTGTTACTCACGTGCAGAGCTTCTTTCCTGGGAACAATCTCGAATCCTTCCCTTAATAGATATCAATGCGCTTTGCTTATCCCATACTGCAAAAATTGCTCCGGTCCCTAGCATCACTGACCGGCTACATTTACATCAGGAAAGACAGAAAAAACTGGCTAAGCCCTGCTCAATGGAGTCTATTCAGGCCCTATATGTAAATGCCCGATCCGCAGTAAAGCACTGCGATGAAATCCACAATGTGCTGCTAATTTCTGGCGCTCATATAATGGGAGTTACAGAAACCTGGTTCCAGGACAGCTCCAAATCAATCTATGACGAATTACTACCTAGCAACTATAGCATCATGACCAAGAATAGACAAACTAAAAAAGGTGGAGGCATATGCATTATTCATGACACTAATTTGATTTGCCAAGAAATCTCCTCTTCTCCCTATAATACCTTTGAACACCTAGCAGTGAAATGCTTAGTGAATGATAACGCAACATTCACATTCGCAATCATCTATAGGCCTCCTGGCCCCCTGGCCCAATTTCTCTCTGATTTTGCAACTTTCATTGATTTCCAATCATGTAGTGATTCAGGGTGACCTAAACTTATGGCTAGACGATGTACGGAACCAGGACGCTTAAGATCTCCTGGATGACATGCAGGCTTTACATTTCACCCAGCATATCAAGGAACCCACTCATATTAAGGGCCACACTTTAGATGCCCTTTTCCTATACGGTCTTTCCATTTCAAAAGTGACGATACAAAAAATTGTGTGGTCAGATAATTTTTTGACTTCGTATGTTCTTCCGGACTTTGCTCTCAAAATAATACAGGCGGGCAATAACATGCGTAAGTCAATCCCATTTCGAAAACTTAAGCCTGTGAACTGTGTTGAATTCAAGAACTGCTATATTAAAACCGACAACGAGATTGACGAGAATAAGCTTGTTGACGATCCTGAAGAAGGTGCTCTCCAATTAGAGAGTGCCTTGAACGATTTTGAATCTAGGCTCAAAAAATCACTGAACGAAGTGGCGCCCTTTCAGGTGGCTAACAACCGACCGAGATTACAGAAATCCCAACCGTGGTATTCATCTAGTCTCCTCCCTCTCAAAAAAAAGAGACGGCTCTTGGAGCGAAAATGGCTAAAATCTCAATGTAATCTGGACAAACAAGCCTACCGCATACATTGCAGAGGTTATGCCAAGGCAGTAAAAACGCTAAAAAGAATATATTATAATACCAAAATTAGCGTTGCCCCTAATCAAACGGGAGAACTGTTTGCCATAGTCCGGGAGATTTTTGAGCCAAAAAGACTCCACTCCAAGATTATGGCATCCCCACAACTGTGTAATGATATCCACTAGTCTTTCATTTCAAAAGTGGAGAAAATCCGTGCTCGATCCTCCTTAGCACCCCCCTGTGCAACACCAAAAGCCAAAACCACCCCGGAAAAACTACAGAATTTTCGCCTAGTGTCAGAGGAGGAAATCAGAGCTATCATCTCAAAACTGAAACCAACCAGTTATCCTGATGACCCCTGCCCTGCCTGGTTCATTCAGAAGCATGTAGACACTCTGGTTACTGACATCTGCAGAGTAATCAATTTGTCCCTCCGCCTGGGTATAGTGCCTTCTAGATTCAAGAGAGCAATCATACTCCCATTATTGAAAAAAGCGTGCCTGGACCCCACGATACTTACCAACTACCGCCCCATTTCTCTACTGCCCTTTCTATCTAAGGTCCTGGATCAGGTTGTGTTTATCCAGCTGCAGGAGCGGTTTGAGTCACACGGTCTGTTCCATGATTGTCAGTCGGGATTTCGACCCGGTCGCGGTACGGAGATGTCTGCCCTAGATATGAGGGAACGTCTGCTGGGTGTCCGCGACGCGGGGGGGGTCCGCAGCCTTGGTGCTGCTGGACCTCTCTGCGGCGTTTGACACCATTGACCATTCTATCCTTCTCTTTAGAATGCAATCCTTATTTGGCTGTGAGGATGCAGTGTTAAATTGGATTAGATCCTTTTTGTCAGAAAGAACGCACTCCATAAAAATGGCGTCGTACCGCTCAAACACCCTGTCATTGACCTGCGGGGTACCTCAGGGCTCTGCCCTCTCTCCCCTATTCTTTAACTGCTATATGCGCCCACTTGCCGACCTCATTACCAGCTATGGTCTAGGCTGCCAGATCTATGCGGATGACACACAGGTCTTGGCAGACCTTGCAAGTGGACCTAATATGCCTGAGCAGCTGAATAAGGGACTATCTAACATCCAACAATGGATGGACACAAACAGGCTAGGCCTTAACGCCGACAAAACGGAGCTATTGCTGATCGGCCCACAGGCCAACTCTACCTTTTTACCTGCCTGGCCATCCTCGTTTGGCTCTGCCCCAATTCCAGCTAAGCAGGTTAAAAATCTGGGTATAATTTTTGATGCTGAACTAAGTTTCATACCTCACGCAAAATATTGCATAAAATCCGCCAACTACCATCTGCAATTATTACGGAAAATTAAGAATCTTTTCACTCAGCACAACCGTATGATCTTAGTTCATGGACTTATCCACTCTAGGTTGGATTGTTCTAACATTTTCTTCCTAGGGCTCCCACAGAAGTGGATAAAACGATTGCAGATTACACAGAACCATGCTGCAAGATTAGTTACAAACTGCCCAAGGCGGAATCACATCTCCCCGGTACTAAAGAACTTACACTGGCTCCCGATAGTAAAACGGGTTGAGTTCAAGGCACTCTGTTTGGTGTTTTGGGCCTATTGGCAACTAGGTCCGATGTATTTATCAAATATGACAGAACATTACTGTCCACCCAGAGAGCTTCGTTCGACTGACGCTCTGTTAGCAATTATTAAATCTAGCCGATTAGCTTCAAAAGGTGGCCGCCGGCTCCAAACACTGGGGAATTTTCTGTGGAACCAGCTCCCTTATCAGCTCCGAGCATCCACCTCCTTGATGGCCTTCCGTAAGGGCTTGAAAACATTTCTTTTTTCACAAGCCTATAGATAGAGACCTGCCCTTCCAAGCCCTTAGCAGGATGCTGCCTTAATCCTAGGCTGCGGTCCATTGTCTTGTCAGGGAGTAGGGATAGGCTTGCTGTGCCCTGACACCCCCCCCTTCTTTTTATATATATATTTTTTTGTCTGTTCCCCTCTTTTACTTAGATGTCCTAGTCTCTTCTTTTTGCTCCTGAGAACTGGATACCCCTAGCTTGTTGGTAAGCGCTTAGACGCGAGTATCACAACTTGCATTTGGCGCTCTATAAGTATTTAATCCAATCCAATCCAATCCAATCCAAGACGGGTGGAGAAATAACGGTATGTACGGCAAAAAAAAAAAAAGTTAGAAAATTGTTTTTAGGGTGAACCTCCGCTTCATAGAGATTAAGAATGTGGTGCTTTTGATGCACCTAAGAGACACGAAGCACAAAACTGTACTGTAAATGTATATGGTGATGTACTGCAAACAAATGGCAGTGGGGCCTGTGCCAGAAACCAGAAAAAGGCCCTAGCAAATTTATAGAAAAATTAAATATACCTCCTACCAAGAAATAAAACTTAAAACACTAAATGCAACCCCAAGCCTAAAACACAAAGGGGATTCTTTATGAAAGGCAAATTCACTTTGCACTACAAATGCAAACTACAAGTGCAAAGTGCACTTGAAATTGCAGTGAAAGTGCACTTGGAAGTGCAGTCGCTGTAAATCTGAGAGGTAGATCTGAATTGAGGGGATCCTCCAATCATGTGCAAGCTAAAATCCTGTTTTTTATTTTCCTTGCATGTCCCCCTCAGATCTACAGCGACTGCACTTCCAAATGTACTTTCAGTGCAAATTCAAGTGCACTTTGCACTTGTAGTTTGCACTTGTAGTGCAAAGTGGATTTGCCTTTTGTAAATAATCCCCTAAATCTCAACAATTTTGTTGTGTTTTTTTTTTTAATCCTTTATTTTTTTTCAACAGTAGTTAAAATATAGCAAGGACACATTTCTTATATACTTTCATCAGTGTGTGTAACAGAAATGGCAACACAAGCGTGCATTCCAAGTTGTCATATCATGCAAACTCATGTACGGTATAAATGTCTCATTAATTTGGCAGTTTCAAGGTTATTGACCCTGATTGTTTTTACTTTTATATAACAGAATAACAGTGGAAGGAAACAGGTAAAAGAAGGATGTATGTGGAAGAGAGGGGTGTGGGGGGAGCAAGAGACAGGGAAGGAGTTAAAGAGAGGAAGACGAAAGAAAAGATAGACATTCTGCGCCTGTGTCCACTAAACCCAACATTTCATATTCCTGATATATGCCTGCTGTACCATGTACTAGTTTGAAAAATATCCTGTTCTCTTTGTATTGCCTACTTTGTGTGTTCCTGCCAGTCACTCTGCTCTCCTAATAAAAAATTACCACACCAGACATGAAAGCACACCATGGTCAGTTCTTTACCTATACTGGGAACTCAGCCTGCTCTCCTTTAATGATCAGACTCCTCCTGACACATCCCCCCCCGCACAACCTTTCACTGCGAAGCTCAGTGTGTTGTTGTTTCTCGACCCCCAGCTCGTTTGCAGCTGAGAACAGAGGGAATGTGATCACTTATAAAAAAAGGGAGAATAGTATATACATATCTCCTAACTTTTTGAGATGGGAACAAGAGACACATTATTAGCAAAATTATGTAGGCATAGGACACCGCGCACACCCCCTTTAAGGAGCATTATATCTTTAAAAAGGTAACGTTAAACACACAAGTTTTTTTTTTTTATTACTCCTATTCTGTCTTTTGACATTTACAAATGCAAAGATTTAGAAATTGGGTTTAGCACATTGAAAAATATTTGGAAAGATAAATATTGCGTTTTATGTACAAGTATATACAATATCTCACAAAAGTGAGTACACCGCTCACATTTTTGTAAATATTTTATTATATCTTTCATGTGACAACACTGAATAAATTACATTTTGCTACAATGTAAATAAGTGAGTGTACAGCTTGTATGACAGTGTTCCTTCAGGGTCCTGTTCCATAAACAGTGGCTCCCAATGCGCATGTAAAAGAGTGACATCATCGCGGCCCTGGTCACTCACACAGCTCTGCAAACCCAGAAGGAAGACGGGTGAAGATGGAAGCCCTGTCAGCGGTGACAGCTCGCCACTGTAGGGGTTCATTCTAAGGTAAGTGTCACATAATGTGCAGGTTAAAAAAAAAAACTATTTACCAGCAGTTTACTACCACTTTAAGACTGGCCTTTCTTCTGTAGAATTTAATTTGAACATTTGCACAAGAAAGTATAAAAATCACTTGTCTCACTGTTTCATGGTGCCTTCATGGACTTGACTCGTTTCAAATGACTTTTTGTTTGATCATTATGTGAATGTCTCGATAGTCATTGTCTGGGAGTGAATTTAACTATTAGCAAATAATTTGTTCCCTTTAGATTCTCCCAAGGATTTCCATCCTTCTCCTTCAATTTTTTTACTTGCTCTAGTTGAAGCTGATTGTCAGGTCGACCCTTTAATTAAACAAACATTGTGAAAAATACAATTGTATTACAAAATTCTACAAGTAAAGCCTCGTACACACGACCGGTTTTCCCAGCAGGAAAACTGCCAGGAGAGCATTTGGCCCGGGAATCCCGGCCGTGTGTATGCTCCCTAGCAGTTCTCCCGTCAGGAAAACAGCCGAGAATCCCGACGGGAAAATAGGGAACCTGCTCTCTATTTTCTAGTCATGTTTCCCGGCAGAGTGTTTCCTGACGAGAAAACCGGTCGTCTGTATGCTTACCTGTCCCAGGTAAACCCGCGCATGCTCGATAATAGTTTGACGCATGTGCGGTAGCATACATGTTTTGTGAGGGGTGTAGCAAGATGGCGACGACAGTATAGAATGTGACGAGCGCCGGCTCGTTGTAGTCAATGACGTCACTGCGTTCTTGCAATTCAAAAGAACACCGGTTCTTTTGAATAGTCGTCTGTATGTACGGCAAGCTTGACAGGAATTCCATCAGGAAAACCAAAAATATTTTCCTGGCGGGATTCCCGGCCATGTGTACAGGGTCTGAAAGGCCTGTTGGATCTCAGAGTCATTTGTGTATTACATATTAATAATGTACTCAGAAAATATGTAAAACTATAATTAATAAACTGCTACATGACCAAATGTTCTCTTTTTAGGTGACAGATACCCTTTTATGTCCTTACCTTTTTTCTTAGTGTATGTATCAACAACAATGTCAACAACAGGAGAATAAGCTCCCAGCATAATGCAGAATACAAATACTGGAAAATATTACTAGATTCACATACAGAGAGAAGGACTGGCCTGTGTCAGACAGCAGAAGCAGCTGCCTGAGGCAGTATGGATTTACAAAATGTTCCTGGGAGAGATCCTTGTATTGAAGTGCATTTCTTTGTGAAATACATACAATATATAATCACTGAGGTCAAAAGTGGCAGCAATCTTATCTAATAAAAAAAAGTGTTTGTCAAGTCATATGCTTTCCTGAGTACAGCTTACCATACACATCAAGATTTCTCTTGTTCAGCCCTGCGATTCCCTTAAAGAGCGTGGATGGACAAATCTGTAGTACTGACTATTGTATTTTCACATGGATGATGCCAACAGGGCCACCCACGGAGCTAGCTTCATTCTGTGTTTTGGCAGCTTAACAGTGCCAAGTTAACAAACTTCTATTTTTAATGACAATTGATTCTTTTCTAAAATTTGAAGTTATTTTCTTCCCCACATTGGCATATATTCACATACATATTTTACATACGAACTTGTATATTTTTTCTTATCTGTATGCCAGACATCACAATCATCATGATTGTTTTTTTGACTGCTGTCAGGTGCAGTCAAAGGATAATCCATCTAGAGCAGGGGTCTCAAACTGGTGGCCCTTCAGCTGTTGCAAAACTACAAGTCCCATGAGGCAAGGCTTACAGTTACAAGTAGACATGTGCGATTCCGTTCGTAACTAATGGATTTTCGTACAAATCTTTTAGTATTCGTACATTCGGATCAATTCGAAAAAATCCGAATAGCTGAAAGTACTAAAATATGAAAATTACTTTGTATGCTATGTACCGTTATTGTGTACCTAATCTTTTGTATGCACTGTATGTACCATTATACACTGTTGGCCTGTGCGGCCTTGTCCCTGTTTACAAAAAAAATAAAGAATTACGAATAAGTAAAATAATGAGCAAGCGAAAATACGAACAAACGTACGATTGGACAAACTTACTAAAATCCGAAACACCGAAACAGCAAAAGAATGAAAGTGACATCTATATCGAACGATTTGCATTCCGTATTTTAAATCCTTTGTCTGTTTGTAATTTCGTATATTCGTATTTTAATTCGTATGCTTGTATTTTTTGTGTGTTTTGTAAATCCGTTTCTTTGTCTGTTCGTAAATTTGTGTACTCGAATCGTTCTTTCGAATGGGCACTGGGCAGTGTAGTTAGTGAGTGATTTATCTTACTTAGTATCTTAGCCAATCAGCTTATCTCTTTTGTGCTGAGTCACATTGGACAGTGTAAAGCCTCGATTTTTTGGAAAACTTGCTTATTTTGAAGCTTGTTGGCAAAAAGTCAGACCGTGTGTACGGGGCTGAAGAGAAAGTCTATCTTAGTATGGATTAGCCAATAGCCGCGTGTTGAAAATGAAACTAAAATATGAGATTGCGAATGACCGCGCCGCAATGTATTTATGAAAGTACAAAATTACGAATCCATTAAACGAAAATTATTATGTAACAAAATTACGAATTTCGAATCAATGAAAATAAATTAGACAAAATTACGAATCATTCAGTATCAACGAAAATAAGACTGTTACGAAAATACGAATGGGTCCGAATAGGAAAACTTGCATCTTACGAAATATGAACTGGTCCGAAAAGGAAAACTTGCGTCTTACGAAATTCGAACAGGTCCGAATAGGAAAAGTTGCGTCTTACGAAATACGAACAGGTCTGAATAGGAAAACTTGCGTCTTATGAAATAACGAATCTTTACGAATCTACGGAACGAGACGAAACAAAACAAAAAAATGAAAAAAAAATTGTGCACATGTCTAGTTACAAGCATGACTTCCACAGGCATGATGGGGAAAGTAAATATATATATATATAAAAAAAGAGATTTTACTATAAACTTTAACATTTGTTGATTAGATTATGCACAACCAAACCACTGTCAGGTGTTCATGCTATAATGCACCAGAATGTAAATTGTCCATGGGCCATATGTGTGGGGCTAATGATAGTAATGATTGGAAGTCCAGTAGCCGGAAGTCAAATAAAACACAGTTTATTCCAACAATGTAACAGCAAAAAAAACAGCAAGAAGCCTGAACTGAATGTATAATATCATTACCAGAGGAGGATCCAATCCCATCCTGCAAGCAGTAGAGGACGACGAGGGGAAATATGTGTATACCGGGAGATCTCAATAAAGGGCAGATCCTGCATGAGAAAGCTGCCTGCTGTGGCCGAACAGCAGAAAAGCACAGGTCACCGAAAACAGTGTGACTACAACACAGGGATCAGCTGTTGCACCAACAGGAAGCTGAACATACAGGAAGTAAAGTTGGTTTCCAGGGCTACATGTTTCGGGACATGTTTTGTGCCTATTACTACTACTACTACTACTTTTTTAAATGCTTCCACCATATGAATGAATGAATGAATGAATGAATGAAAACTTATATAGCGCAGCACATGCGAAGTAAATCGCCTCTGGGCGCTTGTTGTTCCTGTCTCCTTTGGAATCAAAAGAGATGAGTCTTAATCTTTCTCCTGAAGACCAAGTAGTTCTCCTCCAGCCGAATGCTGGCTGGTAGGGCGTTCCATAGCCTGGGACCTTGGACAGCGAATCTTCTGTCCCCTTTGGACTTGTATCTGGCTTTCGGTATCTGAAGCCGATTTTGATTGGTGGATCGTAGAATACGATTGGGATTCTGAATTTTTAACTTTTCGCATAGATAATGGGGAGCATTGCCATGAATACATCTATGCGTTAGACAGAGAGCTTTAAAGGTGATTCTGTCTTTAACTGGTAGCCAGTGAAGGGATCTCAGTGAAGGTGAGATTGATTCCCAGGGTTTTTTCCCAGTCACAAGTCTGGCGGCCGTGTTTTGAACGACTTGAAGACGAGCGATTTGGTACTTAGGGAGTCCGAGGTAAAGGGCATTTGCATAGTCCAATCTGGAGTTTACAATAGCTCCCACCACGACCGCTACATCTTTCTTGGGAATGAAAGGAATAAGTCTGCGTAGTAGGCGCAGCAGATGGTGAGATCCGCTGACTACTGACCCTATTTGTGCGTTCATTGTCATGTCGGAGTCAAAGATGACCCCAAGACTTTTGACTTTGGCGCTAGGGGAGATGATTTTGCCCAGAATGGGCGGGGGGAACCAGGTTGTTGCCGATTGGTTCCTACGCTTAGCGTGAAACAGAAGAAGTTCTGTTTTCGCTCCGTTGAGTTTGAGATAACTCTTTGTCATCCAGTCCTCTATCATAGAGAGGCATGTCACTAGATTGAGGTGGTGATCCTTTTTATTGCAAATGCGGAAGTACAGTTGCGTGTCGTCTGCATAAGAGTGATATAGCAGTTTTTGGCTGCTGATGATTTCAAAAAGAGGACGCACATAGATGTTGAATAACATCGGCGACAGGGGAGATCCTTGAGGGACCCCGCATGATAATGTGCGTTGTTCAGAAGTGAAGGGTCCTAACTTCACTATTTGCGATCGGTTATCCAAAAAAGAGGAGAACCAGGATAGATCGCTTTCTGCGACTTTGGCTATTTTAGCCAGCCGAGTCAATAATAGCTTGTGATCTACTGTATCAAAGGCTGCGCTTAGGTCCAGCAGAACCAGAAGAGAAGATTCTCCTTCGTCTGCGGCCTCGAGAACGTCATCCCATATCTTAAGCAATGCTGTTTCCGTCCCGTGTCCGGGACGGAATCCTGATTGAAATGGGTCTAGTAGGTTGTGGGTGTCTAGATGCTGTTGCAGCTGCTGTACCACTGCTTTCTCCATTACCTTGGAGAGAACATTTAGGCCTGTTATGGGGCGCCAATTGAGTGGATCCTTCGGATCCAGGGTGGCTTTCTTCAAAATGGGTTGAATAAAGCCCTCCTTCAGCTGGGGGGGCATTATGCCCTCCCTGAAGGATTGGTTGATAAGTTGCGTGACAGGAGGTGCCAGGATGTCGGCGCATTCCTTCAGCAGTTTGGTGGGGATCATATCATTTGGCGCAGTGCTGTTGCGCAGAGCGCCGATGATATTTTTTGTTGTCTGAATGGAGATGGGTTCCAGCATGAACTCACCTAACTTTGGTGAATTGCTGCCGGTGGTGTGTACATAACTACGGGGGGGGCTGGGAGAGCAATTGTTTTGCTGAATGCTTTGCCGGATTGCCTCAATTTTGTTAATGAAGCAATCCGATAACTCATCGCAAAATTCTTGTGTGTCCAAGTTGGGGGCTTCAAGGCATCCTGGATTCATGGTCTGAGTGACCATCTTGAAGAGTTCGCGGGGGCGATTTAGGGCACCGTTGATAGCCAAAGAAAAATAGTTTTTCTTGGCTTCGAAGATTTGCTTGTAGTATTTCCTGGTTATTACCTTGTAGATCGAGAGGTTCTCATCTGAAGAGTTTCTTTTCCAGGCTGCTTCTGCTCTTCTACGCTCTTGCTTCAGTGACGCCAGCTGGTTGTTGAACCAGCTGGAGTTATTTTTCCTAAACTGGGTCTTTCGTTTCGGCGCTATCAAGTCAGCTGACTGCAATAGTGCGGTGTTTATGGCCTCTAATGTTTCTTCCGCTGTTAGGTGTGGCTGAATTGTATTTATTTTTTCCCCTAACGTGGCTTTGAAGAGTTCCGAGTGGAGCTTCTTCTGACATCTGGTCCAGTGTGTTGTCACTGGGTTTGATGTTTTTGTTAAGGGGGGGAATTCGGAAATAATGAATTTGATTGCATGGTGATCTGTCCATGGCAATGGTTCATTTTCCAAGATTTTTATTTTCAGATCTTGCCTGAAAATAAGATCGAGCGTGTGACCAGAAGCATGTGTGGGCCCACATACTAGTTGCTGAAGGCCTAATCCTTCCAGGTGGTCGATACAGGCGTCGGCAATGGGGTCTTGCGCGGAGTTGGCCCAGAGATTGAAGTCCCCGAGCAGCAGAACATGTTTGCTGTTGAGGGTGTAAGTGGAGACAAACTCCGTTAATGGAGATATCAGCTGCGATTTTGGGCCGGGTGGCCTATAGCAGAGAAGAATGTGGATAGTCTCCTTGGAATTTGTTTGCAATTGCAGGGTAAGGGTTTCCATAAATGAAAGAGGGTTTTGAAGGGCTGGTTTAGTGACCGCAAGGTGCGTCTTGTGGATTACCGCCAGTCCTCCCCCTCTTTGCCCTATTCTGTTTTCCGTTATGATGCGGTAGTTTTCTGGCACCAGTTCTCCTAGAATGGTGTTACAGTCGGCTGTGAGCCAGCTCTCTGTAATAAAGAGGCAATCTAAGTCGCATTGTAAAATGAGGTCACGGATTTCCAGTCGGTGTTTTACTGCCGATCTTGTATTGATCAAAGCACAAGATATGTGCTTAGGTTGGGGTGAATGGCTGAAATACCTGACAGTCGATCGTTGATCGACTCTCCATATACGCTCAATTTTTATGACTTTTTTGGTGATGGCTGGTAGTATTGCGGCGGATTGCCTCAAACTCCAAATGGTTTCAGCAGAATATTGCTGATGTGCCATGGTCGCCAAGCACCGGGGAGGGGGGGGAGGGGGGGGCTCCCGGGGTGATGGGGAGAGGAATTCGCCGATTCCTCTCTCCAGGCTTGGTCCAGAGGAAGGCAAAAAAAACCCTAGCGGTGCTAGGCCAATGTGCTCCGGTGGGGTAAAAAAATTCCTTCCTGACCCCTGTGAAAAGGCGATCGGTTGAGCCCTGGATCAAGTGTTAATAGGAGCAGTGGCTGGGGGTTAGGGGTATGCTTCTTGCTAATATAGCAGGAGAGCTGCCTGATCAGGCAGCAGGATGCAGCCTGGAGCAGACAGCTGGGATGGATGGAAGTACGGGGGCCCCAAAGGTAAGCCAGGGAAAGAGTGGCTGTCTTAATGAGGAATGGGGAATTCCTAGAGGATTTGGGGGGATACAGGGAGTGGGGAGCGCCGCGCCGGTAGGCCCCGGGTGAAGCCGCGGTCTTTCCTAGATCGCGGCCCCGCGAATCAGTGCAGGCCGGCGCGGGTGTAAAAAAGAAATGCCCTAGGAAGGCGGGCTTCTGGCTGGAGGGTGGTTGGTGGGTGTCTCAGTTGGCGGTATGGGGGGATAGGGGGTGGAGGATAGGCATGGAGGTGTGGGGAGCGCCGCAGCGGTAGGCCGCGGGTGAAGCCGCGGTCTTGCCTGGATCGCGGCCCCGCGATTCAAAGCAGGCTGGCGCGGGTGTGCTAAGAATTTCGCGATTAGCGATGATGGTATGGGGGCACAGGGGAAGGAGTATAAAGGTGGCAGAAAGCCGAGGGGGCATGAAATGTTTGCCACGGCTGTCCTGACAAGGACGGCCGACAGCAATTTCTTACCTGGGGCCAGAGGGCCAGGGAGCTGATCCGCTGTAGTTCTGTGGAGGAGTGATGGAGGAGAAAGGCCAGGTTGGGGACGAGCAGTGCTGGGGCTGGGCTGAAGCTAGCAGGGGGGGGCTGGGAGATCTAGCCTGCCTGTCTACCTCCTACACCTGCCTGGAGCTATAGCACACACGTTCCCACTCCTGGGAGACGTGCGCCGTGTGGAGCTCCTGCTGCTAATCCGAGGCCTCACTGACTCTGACTGAACTCCAATGCATAGTAGGTAGTTGCCACATCACTGGATATAAAGAAAATAGAGATACCCCCTAAAATGGGATTTTACCAGCAACAACTCTACCAAAGTTGTATAAAACAATTTTAATTGATACATATAAAAAAGATCAATCACCCATGTGGTGATCTATAAAACAGAGAAAGAGCAAATGCAAACAGAAAAAAAAAGTACAGTACATACTAAATGTAATGTTACTCTCCATTGTCCAAAATCTATTTTCTGTACCCAACACGTTTCAGGTTCAAGCCCTTCATCAGGGGTACTTCTATAGGAGATTCAAAAATGTGTCTAATAGGTCAGAAAAAAACAAAAATGTGGTGATATAGACATACAGTAGCAAACATATCAAATAAGGACCAAAGCCATGTCCATAGAACATCTACTATCATGGATTAAATGGTGCAATGCTCAAATGTGCAATTGTTCAAGCAGAAATCAAAAACTTAAAGCGGATCTCCACCCTAAAGTGAAGATCCGCTGATCGGAACCCTACCCCCCTCCGGTGTCACAATTGACACCTTTCAGGGGGGAGGGGGGTGCAGATACCTGTCTGAAGACAGGTATCTGCAACCACTTCCGGCCCGCAGTCTCGGGCAAAAGACGGGTTTTTTGGCGACATCCCGTCGCCCCCCCGTTGTGTGCTGGGAACTCTCAGCTCCCAGCACACAGCGGGAGCCAATCGCCGGGCGCAGCGCGACTCGCGCATGCGCCGTAGGGAACCGGGCAGTGAAGCCGCAGCGCTTCACTTCCTGGTTCCCTCACCGTGGATGGAGGGGGGAGCAGCAGGGTGACGAGCGATCGCTCGTCCTCTGCTGCGGACGCCGCTGGACTCCAGGACAGGTAAGTGTCCTAATATTAAAAGTCAGCAGCTGCAGTATTTGTTGCTGCTGGCTTTTAATATTGTTTTTTTGCTGAACCATCCGCTTTAAGGCATGGTTCGAATTTCAAAAAAAAAATCTTTCGAAAATCATATCAAAGAATTTTCGTACAAATTTCGCACCGTTAGGGGGCAGCTACAACAGACGTTTTTCGTGCGGCAACCAAAACAAACGATTTTCTGATCAATGATGGGAGAATCGTGCGAGAAAAGAATATTCCCGGAGAGAAAAGAATATTCCCGGCAACATGAAGGTTTGGTCGGCCGAATTTTAAAAATCAATGGTGGCATCATCGGATCACAAAAAAAAACGAACTTTCTGATTTTGAAAAGAAAATTTGTTCGAAATTCGACTGTGTATGGCCTGCTTTACCTGCAAACTATTTACTAAGGGCCCTTTCACACGGAGCGGTCCATTTTTCGGGGGGTCTCCGCTGAGCTGTCGGGCGGACAGGGCGGTCCCCGCACACTGTGCAGGGACCGCCCTGTCTCTCCTCTGCTATCCCCTATGGGGAATCGGATGGAAACGGACCGTCTGTCCGTTTGCATCCGATCCGTTCGGCCGGACGGAAGAAAAATAGGACATTCTTCCGTCCGAAAAAACGGATGCGGATCTGGCGGACGTTAGCGGATGCATCATCCGCTAATGTATCCGCTCCCATAGGGAAGCATTGAGGTCCGTTAACGGACGTCCAAAAAACAGACGAACGGAACGGACGTGTGAAAGAGCCCTAACTCTTGTTTTTCAGCTGTCATCATGACACTCTAATGGGAAGACAGTCTTTTAGCGCCCAATCTGCTTTTGTTGTGTTGATTAGATTATCCTTGTGAAACTTGTCCAAGAAATGGAGGCAGTTGTCACTAGGGCAAAAAGCAGAGACATACATTTTTTTTTAGAAGTGTAAATACAGGTAATCAGTTGTATTTGGCTGAATTAAATAAAAACTTGGGGCGCTTAGGGGACCCTGTCTTGGATACCAGAATGTCCAGGCAATGTCCAGATACTGATTATAGAACAAGCAGATAAAAGGTACTTAGTTGCCACCCCAAAAAATATATTAAGCCCCAGTGCTCAACCTGCAGCCCAAGGGTGCATGTGGCCCTATGATGTACAGCCCTTGAACCTCAGCAGTTTATAATGGGAAAATAAGCATTGAGGTTAATAGCATTGATTTGTACTAACCTCATTTACAATGTCTCGTAACATACCACCTAGTGCCTCCAACTTTGGCATCCAGCCGCACCTAGCGTTTGATGAGATCCCTGGACGGAGAGCTTTTGCTACGCTACAAGTCCCAGTGCCAGGTAGGCACCCGCCATAGTAAGAGGCCATTTGACTGTACATGTTAGTTTTTATTGATTTTTAATAAAGGTAATACACTTTGATTTTCTCCGTATCTGTTTCCACCATCCCGTGAGCATTTCAGTTGCACCTATGGTCCCATCGTGATCCAATTACGCCCGCAGTGTGAACAGGCACTTATCCTGTCCTGCTTTTCTGACCTACTTTTAATTAAGAGGTCTCACCGTCTGGTAAGAGCATAGCATCTCCTTAGCACTTTGGGTGGAGCACATTATGCAGTGGTGAAGGAATCAGACGCATCCACAAATCAACTCCATAATATTCAATCACTGATCTATTTTGTGGCATTTATGGGACTTTACTCAAATATATTTTTTCACTGTGATTATTATTGCACATTATCCTCACAAATACCTATTTATTTAATATTATTGTTTTCTTCACTGGTGACTTATTTTATGTTATTGTTTTATGCAGCTAATTTGCCCTAAAATATCACATGGTATTTAAGTATGCTATGCACTTGTGTTGTTCACAAGTACCCACCCACTTAGTTTATGTTGCGCTTCAATTACACACAGGTGTTACACCCAATTTAATCACTAGCGCCCTCTATATCTTTCTATTTCCAATTTTTGCAGTAAATCACTGCACCACCTAGGAGCAGCTCAATTATTTAATATATTTTTCACGGATAAATAAATTGATTTATTTTTCTGGTTGCAAGCTCTAGGTAGCTCTACTAATTATATTAGCGCGGAATTTATTCTTTTTTTCATTTACAATGTTCCCAATTTCATAAGCAGCATATCCACACAGACAAAAATGTAGCATGTCCACCTCTCTGCCCCCCTTTTTCTCTCAAGAATTATATGTATTGAACAATATGTGCAGGCTTTTGCTGATGTCAGGGGCATAAGTTGTCAACCATTGCTCTAAAGGCATTGTACACTTTAAAATGTTTTATTGTTTAAACTAAGTAGTAGTCTTGTTATATTCTCTGTGTCTTTTGTTTGTCTTACCTTGTAATTGTAGCACTACCCCCGGAGGAGCTGCTGGTTTGTTTTGGGCGGCACATTTACCTCGTGGCTCTTCCGAATTCCTAGGGGTGAATGGTGCATATAGCAATAGTGAAGGAATGTCCGCAACAAGTGTCTTTTCTGTGCTCTTTATTACCCAGCCGGGTAAAAACAAATAAACTTGTGGTGAGGAAAGTAGAGTTAAAGAAAGAAAGAAAGGAGAATAGCAAATTCAGGCGTAGCAATAGAGAAACAGTCCTGCTCCCAAGTGTAACACCTCTCTGCGCCACTCCTGCTTGAGTGGGTATAGTGTACCTGGACAGGCCTCTGTCACTGACCTGGCAGCCAGAGTATCCCTCGAACCTTTGAGGAAAAGTCTAGGCCACAGACCCTCCTTGGTGAACGTCAGGGTAACACCTCTGCCACAGGCCCTCTCTGATTGCAGTTACGGAGGTAATCCACCTTAGGTGAATTACGCCTGGATCTCCTTCTTAATGTCGCCCAGGTACCGACTAACAGGTGATCAATCCTTCAGTGTCCTGTTACCTTGATCCCCGGTGGTTTGTCTAAATCCTTTTGGACTGCCAGCCTCTCATTGGCGCTCCTCAGACGGACTCCCCACCAAACAGCACTACCGCTTGGGATCCTCAGAGGTGGGAACCCAGTCGATCACTGGATTCCCGTCGCTGCTCAAATGTTCCAGACCAACATGGTCCCAGAACCAGGAACACCGCGTGGCACGCACACCCCGGCAAGGTGCGCCATAATGCCGGGGCGATGTGATGTGGTCACCCTAAAGGTGGGTGCCACACTGGACGAAGAAGACCCAGAACCAATGGCATCTGCCACATAAATACCCTCCCCAGCATGCACAGCGAGGCTCGACGCTCCTGAATGGCTGCTGGGGAAGAGCACCCAAACCTTGACTCCACTGCTGCCATCTACTGCACTGGGGTGAGAAGAACACCCCAGCACAACAGAATGAGCCCACAGCACAGGCAAGCTGAGATAGAGACCCAATTTAAACATTTTATTCAGATCAGAGTTTAACTACACTCTGATCCCCTTAATTTAAATAGCACTGGTACTTTGAAGTAACCTGGCGCTACATAATTATAGACTCAAATGTTGTGTCTCCAGTTTGTAGTATTGCGGCTTATCAACTTCTCTAAGTCTATGTACTCACTCAACTTAGCAACCTATATATTTTTCCACCACATCCCTTAGAAGTCAATGCCTCAAACTCATTGTTGTGATTCTCAAACCATTCTTGGATTATTTTTGCATTGCGGCAGGGTGTATTATCCTGTTAAAATAGGCCAGTACCATCAATGAATACCATTTTCATAAAGGAGTGTACTTGGTCAGCAACAATATTTAGGTAGTTGGTACATGTCAAAGTAATATCCACATGAATGGCAGGACCAAGGTTTCCCACCATAACATTGCCTAAAGCCCTGATCTCTAAACTTTCTTAACAAAGAGCCAGTTTACTGTCCTCTAGATCAGTGGTCATCAACTCCTGTCCTCAGGGCCCACTAACAGGCCAGGTTTGCAAGGTAACTGAAATACATCACAGGTGATATAATTTGCTGCTCAATGATTGCAGTATTCTAGTCTGCATCTCCCCAGGGTAATACATAAAACCTAGCCTGTTAGTGGGCCCTGAGGACAAGGTTGATGACCACTGCTTTAGACTTTAGGGGGGCCGGATTGTGGCCATCGGAACAAGAAAATGTCCTGGCATTGGTGGGAGTAAAAAAAAAAGCACCCATCTTTGGTGTCTTTGATAGTAATTACTGTAAGGCCATTGTTGGTGTCATTGGGAGGAATTGTGCCCCAATGTTGGTGTCAGTGGGACGAATGGTGCCCCATCATTGATGTCAATGGGAGGAATAGTGCCCCATCAATGGTGTTATTGGGCCCTTATATTGGTGTAATTGAAAGGAACTGTGCCTCATTGTTGGAGTCATTGGGAGGAATTGTGCCCATTTGTTGGGGTCAGTGGATAAAATAGTCCCGTGAACACGTCCCAGTTGTGACGAAACGTAGGGAGGTGGCGTGCTGACGTCACCGCGCATTCGATCTCTACCTGGAAGATACAGGCTGTTTGTGCTAGCCGGCCGGCTACATACTTTTCGATGTTTTTACTTCACTTTATTTGTAAGTGCATACCCTTTTATTTATATTAATAAACTAACGATTCACACTATGTGTGCTTTTTTGTCTCCTATACATACTGTGATGCGCATTGAGTGTGTGAGGAGATTGCCTTCATCTAGGTGACCGTGACTTGGAGCTCTCTGAGGATTTCGTGTTTGCCTTTCAATGCTGCATTTTTTCCTTTATCTGGTAAGAGGCTCTATATGTATGTGGTGGAGGTATCCTCTGTAGCACTTTTTCTGGAGTGTGCTTTCATCATCCGCACCTGGGAGTCTTCTTTCTTTATGAACTTGGATCCTTCCGGTGGACTGTGCAAACTCTGTGTATAGCGACACAATTTGAACATTGAACCCACATCTTTAGGGGTATATGCACATTTCCATATATATATTCAGTACGCCCTTACCTCCAATTTTCAGTTGTATGATATGCTATATTGTTTGTTTTATTTAGCGCGATTTATCTTCCTTTACATATTGTCTTGGTGTTGTATAACATCTTTTTTATTGCTGCTTTGTATTATTGTTTTTTAAACAAGCGCTATATTTTATCTCTTGATGAAATAGTACTTCAAGGGCCGGATGAACCAAGCAAAGGGCCACATCCAGCCCACAGACCACAGTTTAGAAACCACCGGCTTAAAGCACCACAAATCTCTGCCAACTTGCCTTCTTCTTGTACTGCATCCTGGCAGGGCCGTCTTTAATATGGTTTGGGCCCTGGGCAAACATTTTTTTTGGGCCCCCCCCTCCAGCTTATTTTGGGCCTGGCTGGTTCACATGTATGTGTTTTGGCGGCCCTCATTTGTGCAGGCACAGCAGCCCATTGATTTGAATGGGCTGCCATGCTTTTGTTTCCTGCAGAAAAAAGGTTCATACAGCATTTTAAAAATCAGCTACCTTGAAATCCATTCTACTTTTGCACCATGCTACTTACCTGCAGTTCTTGCACACACAAACGCACTGTGTTTTTAAAAGCGTGACCTAAACGTCTAAAAATGCAGCAAGTTTGACAGTGCAGGAACTGCAGATAAGTCACAGCAGACAGCAGAATGGACAGACAGTGCTGTATTTCAGTGCTTGATGGGCATAGGTGTGCCGTGTGTGCAGCCTATTACATGAGGCATGCGCTTTTCTTTGAAGGAAATGCAGGCATGGCGGCCTATTCAAATGTGGGCCGCCAAAACACTTACATGTGAACCAGTCAGGCCCAAAATAAGCCCATCAAGCAGTTAAATACAGACAGTAATGCCATGTGCTCTGAGGCCTCACTCAGCCTGGACTGCAGGGCTGCTCTGTGACTTAAAGAGTTCCTGTATTTTACACATGGCATGGCATGGGGTCCCATGGTGCTAAAGCAGAATGGACAGACGGTGCTGTGACCCCATGCCATGCCATGTGTAAAATACAGGAACTTTTTAAAACACTGACCAGACCTGCAGTGAATCATCAAATATTATAAAGACTTTGGGCACACTCTACAGAAAACTTCTATTTACAATATAGCAAACAGTGACATACCTTGAGGAGCAGGACATGAAGAAGTCAGCCTCGGGAAGAGCAAACTGGGGATGTTATAAAATCACATTCTAATTCACTTTTATATACAAGCAGCACCCAGTGGCAGGAAGGGAGAAGTGCACGTTTAAAGGGAAGCCAGGGGTGCTGTACATTTTAAAACACTGGGAAGGGAAGCAGTACTGTCATCTGGCTGCGTGCCGCTGATGATTTTCAGCCTGATTTGTGGGCAGCACAGGGGCTTAACGGGCAGCAGGGCCACCATCAGGAATCATGGGGCCCTTTACACAGCTTCAGGCATTGGCCCCCTGGAGCAGAGAACGGGGGGGTGCTGCCCCCTTAAATTGAGAAGCGGGGGGGGGCGGGGCTGCCGCAAATTTAGAAGCAGGAGGCCCTTTACAAAAAAAAGATTTAATAAAGAAAAATATATATAAAAAAAGGGGTGTAGCCATCCGGGGGCCTGGGGCCCTCTGGGCCCTTTAATAAAAAGAAAAAAATAAATAAAAAATATATAATTTTTTTTTAAAAAGGGGGTTGCCATCTGGGGACCTCTGGGCCCTTTAATATTTTTTTTTTTATAAAAATAAATTACAAAAAAAGGGGGGTTGCCATCCGGGACCTCTGGACCCTTTAACCACTTAAGACCCGGACCAATACGCTGGTAAATGACCCAAGGTGTTTTTGCGATTCGGCACTGCGTCGCTTTAACAGACAATTGCGCGGTCGTGCGACGTGGCTCCCAAACAAAATTTGCGTCCTTTTCTTCCCACAAATAGAGCTTTCTTTTGGTGGTATTTGATCACCTCTGCGATTTTTATTTTTTGCGCTATATACAAAAATAGAGCGACATTTTTGAAAAAAAAACACTATTTTTTACTTTTTGTTAAAAAAAAATCAAATAAACTAAATTTTAGTCAAACATTTAGGCCAAAATTTATTTAGCCACATGTCTTTAGTAAAAAAAAAAAATCGCAATAAAAAAAAATAGCTACCTAGCGGGAACAGCGACACTAATACAGCGATCAGAAAAATGATCGCTTAGTGACGCTGGCAATAGGGAGTGAAAGGGTTAACTAGGGCGGTGATCAGGGGGTTAAAACTTTATTAGGGGGGGTGGGGGGGCTATCCTGAACCTAACACTAACTGTTTTTTACAGTGCCTGTCACACTGACACTAAATGCAGTGATTAAATCACTGCATTCAGTAACACTGTGACAGGGGGGTGGGGGGGGGGGGCGATCACAAGGGGTTAATATGCCTATGTGAGTGTGTGTCAGTGTTGTGTTGGTGCACACTTACTTGTCATGTCTTCTCTCATCAGCAGCGCTGGGAAACAGCGCTGCGATGAGAGAATACATAATTTCCTCCTTCCTGTGTAAACACAGGAGGAGGAAGTGACAGGCTGGGAGCGCGCTCCCATTGGCTGGGAGCGATCGCGGGGGGGCGGAAAACACGGACATCCGCCCGCAGATCCCGGATCGCTCCCAGAGGTAGGGAGACCCCCGCACGCCGCGGAGGGGGTCCCGATGGGACCCCCGAACCGCACTCAGGCGGGGACGTAAATTTACGCCCTTGTGCCTGTACGAGCCATGTTGTGGCCGTATATGTGCGTGCGGGGGTCTTTAAGTGGTTAATAAAAAACAAAATAAAGAAAATATATTAAAAATAAACATTTATAAAAAAAAAAGTGGGGTTGCCATCCAGGGGACCTCTGAGCCCTTTAATTATATATATATATATATATATATATATATATATATATATATATATATATATATATATATATATATATATATATATATTAAATAAAAAGAAATAAAATATAAAAACAAATTATAAAAAAAAGGGGGGTTGCCATCCAGGGCCCTGGGGAACTCTGGGTCCTTTAATAATAATAACATTATTAGTTTTTTTTTATAAAACAAGTTTTTTTATAAAAAAAAGGGGGGTTGTCATCTGGGGCCCTGGGGAACTACGGGCCCCTGGGGACCTCCAGACCTCTAAAAAAAATTGTCCCTTTAATAAAAAATAAAATAAAAATATATAAAATAAATATATTTTTTTATTTAAAAATAAATAAAAAAAGGGGGTTGTCATCTTGGGCCCTGGGGGCCTCTGGGTCCCTGGGGACCCCTAAAAAAAAATGTCCCTTTAATAAAAAATAAACATATATTAAAAAAAATTGTCCCTTTAATAAAAAATAAAATAAAAATATATAAAATAAATATATTTTTTTATTTAAAAATAAATAAAAAAGGGGGTTGTCATCTGGGGCCCTGGGGGCCTCCGGGTCCCTGGGGACCACTAAAAAAAATTGGCCCTTTAATAAAAAATAAAAATATATTAAAAAAAATTGGCCCTTTAATAAAAATAAAAATATATAAAATAAATATATTTTTGTATTTAAAAATAAATAAAAAAAAGGGGGGTTGCCATCTTGGGCCCTGGGGGCCCTCCGGACACCTAAAAAAAAAACATTTTTTTTTTTTTTTCCAAAGGGGGTTGCTTTGGGCCCCCAACAGTGACAGGGCCCTGGGCAGCTGCCCCTGTTTGCCCTATGGTAGAGACGGCCCTGCATCCTGGTGCCAGCTCTTTCCCAGGTAAGAGACTTACACAGGCACCCGGCCATCCACATGATGCCAAAGAACACATGATTCATCAGACCAGGCCATTTTCTTCCATTTCTCCAAGGTCCAGTTCTGTTGCTCAAATGCCCATTGCAGACACTTTTAGTTATGGACACAGGTCAGCATGGGCACCCTAACTGGTCTGTGACTGTGCAGCTTGAAAAACACAACAGACTGTGATGCCCATTTTTCCTGCTTTCAACACATCAACTTCAGGGACAGCATGTTTAATTAATACCTAATATATCCCACCAACTTCCAGATGCCAGAATTAGATTGATTGCCATGCACAGCTGCTTCAGTTACTATATTTCCCCCTCAAAGTATTTTTTTTTTTAAAGAAGTGCAGGGAATTAGAGGAGGCTAGTACAATAACAGATTGACATGTTATTTAAAAACACTTTAAATAATTTGAATGATTATATCGATTTGTAATGATTATATAGATATTTTTTTCTTATCTACCTATACTTAGAGAATCTAATAAGCCAACACTTTTATATTCATTTTGATAAAGTAAGGAAAGGTTGAAACCTGTCAGTTTTTTGCCACGTGTCACAAGGAGATACCTTTCACTTTCTGTCCTGTAGATTTAGTAGGTAAATTAAAGAGAGTAAATCTCCCTAACAGACAGTGGTTCTAACTTCTCACCACTTTATCCAAATCCCCAAAAAGTTTTGCCTTCAGTTATTCTTTCATTTTAAACATTCAGCTGACAGGTGCAGCCCATAGTTCTAGGCTATTCTGATCAGGAAATGCTCCAACGCATCTTGGTAGTGTCAAAGTTTGTCCACTCATTTGCACCTTCTAAGATTCTAATTGGGTTATCATTATGATGGGATGCCTCTTTGGTCAACAGACATGTACGGGATATTGGAGGAGGCAACAAGCTCGGACTCTGGAAGGAAATGCCAAAGCTTTTCCCAATCAAAATGGCCCCGCATTGGAGGGTATTGAAAACTAGACACCTTTAGCTGCCTACACTTCATATTTGTCAGCAGCTGTTTCTTCATTTTTTTGTTAAAGTGATAAAGTAGAAATTCATCTCATCAAGCAAACACAAATATGTCAGCCTTGTCAATTGGGGACACAGAATGAATCATTCATTTGTTAACAAAACCTGTATGTATTACTAACACAAGGAAAATGAACAGCATTCTATTGGTCATATGTTGGAATGTCAATTGCCCTTATTTCTAACATTCTCTTCCTTTTCTTCTGTTTTCCTTCTTTATGATTTATTTGTAATCTAATGTTTTTCTTTTTTATTATACATTACCTATATTTACACATTTCCCATTCAACCAGCAGGTTAAATAAAAAAAATGAATCCATCCCCCCATCCACACATTTAATGTGGATGAGGGAATCACTCCTGCTGAGCTACTGTACTCTGCCGGTGGGGAAGGCAGAATACACTGATCAGTGTAGCAGGCTATAGCTGGTGGCACTGATCATTCAGGGAAAGCCAGACAGGCTGGTTATACACAAACTGATTGATAGATTGACCAGCTAGCCTATACAAAGATCAAAACTTGGCTTGTCCCTGATGAATTGGGAACATTTTGATCCTTGTATGGCCGGCTGAACACACTACAGTACTATAAAAACTTTGCATTCTTTTTAAGGCTGAGCCATAGGCATGTGCACGGAATGTGTCTGGGCACAACCTATTCACCCCATGCAGCATTAATTCCCCCTGCTTCCTGGGCCCCCCATGTTGCACACTCCTGTTCCATGGTTCAGGATGGAGAGCGAAGGAAGGCGCTGGTAAATATGTAATTTATCAAAAGAAGAATGGGAAGGCTCCTTGGTGGGGCTTTGGACAGCAATGTAATGTAGTAGAAAAATTTGCAGAAAATTTGCAAATGGATAGCAAAAAGGGGTACAAAAAAAGGGGTACAATGAATGAAGTTACAACATTTAAAAAACTGGCCAATAGGTAAAATAGGTAAAATACATAATCCACAATGTAGCTTGTATTCAAGTTTACACAATACTGTGCACATGGTTACACATCAGATAGCTGGACGTAAAGGAATCCCTGACGCGTTTCGACCTCTGTAGCGGTCATCATCAGGGGGAAGTTAGCTCACTAAAGTAGAGCTCATATCCTGTGGGTAACATCTACAACACACCAATTAACCTTTTCATACTTTCACATATTATTTTACATTAATACCATTTTTTTTCCTCATCCTGGTCACTTTTTGTATTACACACAATTCCCTATCACTCCAATTTGATTTTTAACACCTCACTGTCCCTGCTGGGCTTTCCACATCACTCACACAACCTTCACCAATCCCAACACTTTTCATCCACTGCTCCACTGACATCGTCCTCTGCCCTACTGACAAAGTCCACTGCCCTACTGACACCATCCACTGCCCTACTGACACCATCCACTGCTATACTGACACCAACCTCTGCCCTACTGACACCATCCACTGCTATACTGACACCATCCACTGCCCTACTGACACCATCCACTGCTATACTGACACCATCCACTGCCCTACTGACACCATCCACTGCTATACTGACACCATCCACTGCCCTACTGACACCATCCACTGCTATACTGACACCAACCTCTGCCCTACTGACATGTCCACTGCTTAACTGACTGACACCATCCACTGTCCTACAGATACAAACTAGGCTGCGCACACCTATGGGCTGAGCTGTAAATAATGCAGTCAGTGCTCAGTACAGGATTTATTTATCTACCTATCTATAGAAATCTTGCTTTGCTTCTCCTTCAAACACACGTACATGTCATTCACAGTCCAGGGTAGCCTGCTTTTCATAAACTAGAAATGAAAAAGGATATCTTCACTTAAAAAAGTAACCCCATATATCTGCCTCTAAATAAAAGCTTAAAGGACGTTCTGTCACCTAGTAATAGCACAGACAGCAATGTTTGGAACACATAGGTCTGCATGAGTGGCAGGTTGACAACTACTCTTTTTGATTGGGATTATGCCTTCTATACTTCCAGGCTCCCCTGTGGCCTCTTGATGTACAATAGCATACATTACTATGACAGTCCAGTGTTCTGTGATGAAATGAAATGTGTAGGAAGGGTAATATTCATGTGTAACTCAGGAAAGCAGATCCGGGCAATACTGTAAAGTGGAGAACTGAAAGGATAGCCATGTCTTAGTTATGTTGATAAAAGACAAAAGTCTTTCAAACATAAGCTTAAAAACAGCACCTAGCATTTTGTTGGCCCCAAGAGGGGGTTGGCCGGTGGTCATGCCCAGGACTTAATCAATCCAGCAGCTGTCATGTCATATCTTGGAGTAGTTTACTAGTTAATAATACTGCTGATTCCTGAAGCGCAACATGAAGGTCAAGATTCGGAGCAGACATGAATTATTTTGCTTAGCGAACCATACCTGACTTAATTACAGTATATGGGACCTCTGAGAAAAGGAAATCTTCTCTATGTCCTAGCCTGCACAGTCTTTTAGTAGCCATGCTGATGCTTGCAGTATGTGGTAGAATGGAGTTCGGACAGTGAAGTTCAGCAGCTTCCAAACAAGCCCACTTTATTTTATGGTTGCACTGAAATGCTAGACGTGACCAGTAAGTGTAACTACTGTATATGTAAAATCTGTAATTTTAGCACTTCTTACATTCAGCACAACTGGCTCAGCCAGGGAAACCTATAGATACTAATCCCCATAAATGGAAAAATTTCCCGCTGTGGGCTATTGTACTCTGACAGTTAGCACCCGAAACAGTCATTGCATCTGTTCTGCTGACTTCTTTCCAACAGGCCCCTTTGATTTTTCAGCCGAAGTTTGTAAAGCCGGATTGTTTCGGCAGAGGCCACACATGGCTCAAATGTTGGCTGATTCTAAGGGCATTAACCAAAATGTTAGCCATGTTTGGCTAGCTTAAAGCCTTGCACACACTATCCAACTTTATGGCCATAATTGTCTGACGGACGTGTTGTGTCGTATAATCCAACTGTGTGCATGCTCCATCAGACAATTGTTGGCTGAATTAACGTCAACAAATGTTGGGTGTTCATGCTCACCAACTGTCTGGCAATAAATCTGTTACGTTGGATTATGCGATCGTGTGTACACAAGTCTGTCCAACTAAAATCCAAAGTACAGACATGAATGCTCAGGACCAATGCTAAAGATCAGACAATAGCAGAAGTTGCCCAAAGAATGTCGATAAAGAGCTGAAAATCCACGTGGCTGTTGGCTGAAAATGTTGTGCCGTGTGTATGCAGAACAAGTTCACGTCCAATGCCCTTCAGACAAAAATCCATGGAAAAATTAGATAGAAGTCCAATCGTGTGTATGAGGCTTTAGAGTTGAAGAAGACACAAAGGGGGGGATTTACTAAAACTGGTGCACACAGAATATGGGGCAGCTGTGCATAGTAAGCAATTAGTTTCCAGGTTCTGAGTGAACAAGTTTTAGTAAATCTACCCCAAAGGGGTCGCTCTCTGTAATACTCCACATAAGGGTCCCTTTCTATACTACCACACACACAGGTCCCAAAGAAAAAGATCAAAAGCATATAAACACACATTTATTCTGACACTGCGTTTGCCATTGGATTAATCTAAAAGTGAAAAATCAAACCATCTGTTGTACAATGAGACAGCTGCTGTTGGACATTTAAGAACAGCTGCGGACATTTACCGTAAAGAAATAGGCTTCAGCTTCAAAACCCCTATTATTAATTGCAAATGCTTGCATATACTTAACATTGTAACAGCTATTACAGTAATACATCCCAATTCTAGCATACATAAAAGACCCTTTTGGTGGTTCTCTGCCAATATACCCTGAATTGTTATGGGTCACGAGTTAGTGGTCACATATTTTTATCACCTGTCTGTCCAGTATCAAAACAATATATAGATACAGTATATTTTAACTGTTCTTTTTTCAGTTTCATATGAGATAGCATAGTCTTGGTAAAATGTCTAAAGCCTGGTACACACGATCCGATTTTCTGCAGGACTTTCGTCTGAAGGGCGTTGGCCATGAACTTGTCTTGCATACAAAACGGCAAAGAATTGTCGACCAACAAACACGGAAGTACGTGTTTTTTAAGCTCTTTAGTGCCACCCTTTGGGCAACTTCTGCTAATGTTGTGTTATGGTTAGCATTGCTTCTGAGCATGCGTGTTTTTACTTTGGATTTTTGTAAGAAGGAATTCTGTACAAACGATCGGATAATCCGACATCACACACTTGTTGTCGGAACATTTTAAAGAGTGCTATCCAACATTTGTTGGCGGAAAATCTGACAATTGTCTGATGGAGCATACAAATGGTTGGATATTCCGACAACAGCCTGTCATCACACAATTCCCATCGGAAAATCCGATCGTGTGTATGAGGCTTTGGAGCCCTATTTTGCGGTAATGCACTCCAACCAGGAACAATGAAGTTTGTATATATGTTTTCCAGTCTAAAGCCCCGTACACACAGTCGGACATCCAACAAAATTTCCCTTGGATTTTTGTCCTAATTGATTTGTCCGATCACACCCATAGCATACACACGCTCAGACTTTTCTGCAAACTTTTCTAAAACTTTTCCATCATCACGTGTTTTTTCTGCTCTTTTCTGCTCTTTACTGCCACCCTTTGGTTAACTTCTGCTATTGTTGGTTGATTTTAACATTGGTTCTGAGTCCAAAAGTCCGATGGTTTGCTGTACACACGATCGGACTTTGCACCATCGGACTTTTGTTGCCTGAAAGTTGGTCCGTTTGCAGACCCAACTTTTTGTCCGATGACAGACAAAAAAGTTGGTCCGATGGAACGTACACACGGTCGGACAAATGCGAAAAGTGTCGGATTTTGATGTTGGTTGGGCAAAAGTCCGACCGTGTGTGGGGGGCTTTAAGCCCCATACATACGATCAGACTTCAAACAAACTTTTCCTTGGATTTTCGTCCGAAGGGAGTTTTAACATTGGTTCTGAACATGCGTATTTGTACAAAAGTCCAATGGCTTGCTGTACACACGGTCGGACTAGGCACCATCGGACTTTTGTTGCCAAAAAGTTTGTCCGTTTGCAGACCAAACTTTTTGTCCGATGAAACCTAAAAAAGTTGGTCCGATGGAGCAGGGGTTTAGTTGCACGCATTTGCAAATACATGTATACGCTGCAGGCCCCGCCAAGGCATCCTGCAGACCCTAACTCTAAATTTGGAGACTCTCCACAGTGGAAGCACATGTATTCTGATGTATAGATGAAGGGCAGATGACTGAAGGGAGCCCAACCCTCCTTAAAGGCACAGGAACACACTAGACACCCAGCATATTGCACAATGGCAGCAAAGGCGTTGCCTGACCAATATGTCAACAATACAAAAAAAGGTCACTGCCCCACCTATAACTGGTCTTTACAGTATGTGTTAAAAACAGGCGTTTATTTGCACACATTTGTAAATACATACGTAAGCTGCAGGCCCCGCCAAGGCACCCTGTTACCTACAGACCCTAACACTAAATTTGGAGAATCTCCACAGTGGGAGCACATGTATTCTGATGGATAGATGAAGGGCAGATGACTGGAGGGAGCCCAACCCTCCTTTTTTTTTGTATTGTTAACAAATCAGAACTACCTGAGTTTGGTGTACATGTCCCTGTCAGGAACAAAACTGTTGCAGTTGTATTTTGAATTGGGAGTAAAACATTAACAGGAGCCATGAATGCAGAAGCTTATTGAATTCATCCCAGTATGAGTAGGCATCATAGCTCTTTTATGGCAGTGAATGATCTTTAAGATTTTGGTGTTGATTTTAACCACTTCAGTATTAGCCTGTAAAAACGCTTTACTTCAGATCATTTTTCATTTTTAGTAATGTGATTGTTTGACTGACATATACTCTACCATGCAACATTGTAACACTGTATCCAAACTAGTTCTATATAATTGTTTGAGGGCGATAGAGCTTTCTTTCGGAGGTATTTAATTTTTTTTTACTATGAAAATAGATCAAACATTCTGCAAAAATAAATGTAAGTTTCCCTTACCTTCCGTTATATAACAAATCAAATATAACAAATCATATAAAAATGCCAGGACAGTATGGAAAATCCCCAATTTTTGAAAAAAAGATGCCACAAAGTGATCTCCGTTTTTGATACACAATATGTTCAAATTGAAGAAACATGCTGAGGGGTTAAACATGGAGCTTGGCAATTCTACACTTAGGGCCAGATTCAGGTAGATGGGAGCATCTTTGCTCCAGAGTAACGCTTCTCATTTACGTTACGCTGCCGAAATTTTAGGAGCAAGTGCTGTCATTCATGAAGCACTTGCTCCTAAAGTTGCGGCAGCGTATCGCAAATGAGTCGGCGGAATTCAAATTGGGCGGGTACGGGGCGTGTAGTATTTAAACTAAGCGCGATCCCGCGGCGAACGTACTGCGCATGCGTCGAGTGTCAAAGCATCCCCGTGCGCATGCTCCAAATTCTGTGAATGAACGTCAATGACGTCACATTCCCATTCATGAACTTTTTACGCAAGCGACGCTATTTTTTTTTTTTTCGACGCGATGACGACGCCTATACCTAACATAGGATACTCCACTAGGGGGCTGCTTTATCTATATGCCGCGTATCGCTTCCGGAAACGTCGTAACGTCACTGCGTCGCGCCCGAATTCGCTCGTGAATTGCCGATTTCCGCTCATTAACATATTTTTTGAGCGTAAATCGGCGGGAACGCCCCCGGCGCCATTTTTAAGTTGAAGTAACAACGCGATGGCGAAACTCATTTACGCTGCTCGCATTGGAAATTCAACCCGGCGTTTCTTGTTTTCTGGTTACAGAAAACAGAAACGCCGGCTTAAAGTGACAGTTAGGCTGGAGTATCACAGATACTCCAGCCTAACTCTACCTGAATCTGGCCCTAAATGTATAGGTCATAAATTATGGAGGAAGTGGTGAAGGTCACATACAGTAAGAGAATAGAGATAATGGGGGTAAAAACAATGCTACAATCACAACCCCTCCCCAAAAATCTGCTGCTGCCTGGGATCTGGAACTTATGAATGAATCAGTCGTTCATTCATTAGCTCCTCCTTCCTCTGTTGTAAGAGGAAGGGTGGGCGCTTTAATATAAACACAACATTGTTTACGTTTGTGATTGCTGTGATTGGTTATCACAGAAATCACATGGAAATGGATAGATCCTAGGTCACCTTCTATTATGGATTGGCAGAGGCAGGTCTAGGCTTTGTGAGGCCTTAAGCAAAACTTAGACACGGGGGCCCCACCATGCCCATAATGGGTAAAAAAATTCAAGCAAATAAAAATGGGTAGAGAAAGTGCACAGATCTATCACAGAGTGATTGAGCAGAGGCAAACTAGGCGTCCACGAGGCCCCTGTGAGTGCGAGGCCATAGGCGACCGCCTAATTTGCCTAATTATAGAGCCAACTCTGTGGATTGGCTGAGAAGTGTTAAGAATACAACAATAAGGGAAAAACTAGTTTACATGCGAAGGGGAGATAAAAGTACATTTAAAAAGATATGAAAAGTATGGCCGTGTACACACGACCGAGGAACTCGTCGAAAAAGACACATCGTTTTCCTCGACGAGTTCCTTGTTAGGCTTGTCGAGAAACTTGACAAGCTGTCTTTGCGTACACACTGTCAAGACCAAATCTCCTCGTCCTCAAACGCGGTGACTTCAACACATACAACAGCAGGGGAAGTTCGGTTCCATTGGCACAACCCTTGGGGCTGCTTTTGCTAATCTCATGTTACTGCGTGTTAGGAAAAAGTTTGGTAAGAGACATTTTCACTTTTCAGTCTGTTACAGCGTGACAAATGTGCTATTTCCATTACAAACGCTAATTTTAACGAAGCATACACACCAACGCGTTTCTCTTTGAAAAACCAGCCCGACGAGGAACACAACGAGGAAATTGAGACTCCCGTTGAGGAAAAAGAGAACTTTCTTTTTTCCTCGTTGAGTTCCTCGACAGTTTTCTCGATGAAAAGCATACACACGACCGTTTTCCTCGGCAAAAAAGCTCTGCCACCAAGTTTCTTGATGGATTCTGCCGAGGAAAACGGTCGTGTGTACGTGGCCTATGGTCTAAAACTCCAGGATTGATACCTGAGATCGTGAATTCTTAAAAAAGAAAAAAGAAAATCAAGGAAACTAAGGCAACTATGCGGGTTGCAGTTTGCATATTCCAGGTGCATTTTGTATTTTTCAATACACGTATTTGATCCATTGAAGTCTTTGGACCCAAAACAGAAAAAGTCCTTGGCCCCTTCCATAAAATGCACAGATGTGAATGTGACCAATAGGAAACCATGTTAAATGGACTGTATTGTGTGTTGCTGCAAAACTGAAAAGGCACAAAAAAAATGCATAGATGTGAAACAGGCCTTATAGGTCAATGCAGACAGGCCAGCCTGTGTGTTCTGTCCATCCCAAGCCATTTGTGGATTTGAATTTTTTTTCTCAAATTAGAAAATTGTATGTAGCGCCCCCCTACTTTCAGAAGGGACGCAGATGTAAATTTAGTGGGGTGAGGGACTTACCTGCTCTCACCCAGGTGATTTGTGGTAGATTTGGGCTGCTGTCAGCCCTGAATTGTCCTGTGGGTCATTCTGTGCTCCAGAGATACGGTCTCATCTTTGGGCAGCAGGTGGCGCCAGAGGGGTTCAGGAAGAGCCGCTTTTCCCCAGCAGCCAATTGGAGGAGTGTTTCCCTCGCGGGGCATGATGGGGAAGGGTATATCTGTGACAGACGCCATTTTCCGGGGTCTTCGCGGGTTCAGGGTTCCGGCTGCGGCACCCAGCTTCAGGATGTGCGCACATCGCTGGCCCCACCACTATGTCCTACCTGGCCGGGGCCCGTGCAACGTGGAGTTCCTGGCTCTGGGCCCTCCTGGCTCAGAGCAACTGAAGCTACAATGGGACCACAGTGACTTACTGGGGTTCCACACCGAAAAGATCCCAAGCTGGATGTGCTGTTCGATGGGGGAGTCGGTCTGAGGTGAGCCCGGTGACAGGTGAACCAATAGGGCTTAGACGAACCGTCGGGGATATGGGTACCGAACACTGACAGGTTGTCTGCTGCAAACTGTCAGTCGGTGGCCCCCAAAATTATTGACTGAGAGGATTCACTCTACGTTCATGTTCCTGAGTACTGGGCCTGTGGCAGAGGTCCTTTACTAAACCAAATTCTATTAGAGCCGAGTCAGTGGCAGAGACTTGTTCCTTCTTAGAATTCTCAGTGACTTTCTGGCTGCAAGGCCGGTGAGAGGGACTTGTCCAGGGGCGCTATGCCCACTCCGGCTGGAGTGGCGACTAGACAAACACATTCGTTGGAGGCAGGATTGCTTCTATTATCCACAGCCTGTATCTGCAAGGTTATTCTTTTTTTTCCACCAATCTACTCTATCTACCTTAAGTTGACTGTTGGTCGTGTTGGACCAGAAATAAAGCATTGAAAACGTCAACCAATGGTCTGGACATTCTATTGCTGCTCTCATCACCATCATCACCCCTAGACACCATCACAGAGGTAACTTAAATACGCCGATCCCAAATCTAACCAGCGGCTCCTTTGGGGGGTGAGCGCTACATGTACATATCTGCAAACAAATAACACAGGAATATCAGGTACAATGAGGGGGTCCCCAAGATGTATAAAGGCTGATAAATGATTAAATATACTGGGATCCAGACAAAACATTTTAGTATTCCTAGGGCCAGATTCAGGAACACTTGCGCTGGAGTATTTCGATATGCGCCGCGTAACTGAGATGATGCGCCGTCGTTTCTATGTGCCCGTACCCACCAAACTAGATGCGCCCAATAACGGGTCATTTGCGACCGGCGGAACGTTCCGACGCCAGAGTATCGTCAGCGCTTATTTTCACTGGGCGCATCAGTCGCGCCCATTGATTTCCCCTGCAAATATGCAAATGAGGGATTTTTCCCAATTCACGAACGGATTAGCACCATACGCTGGCTACATGCGCCGCGCGTATCTCGTCCGTCCGGCGCAAAGTTATTTCTACAAAAGGCTGCTTTATCTTTACTCCAGACGGCCACAGGTCAGCAGGAGAGCAGCTACAGCAGCGTTACCGACGATAAGAGCTAGCTGAGCAGTCCCACTTGCAGGACAACACCTCTGTCCATGCTTGTCTGTCAAATTTTACAGCCATGGAGGAAGACATCATAGGTCTCCATAGCCGAGATAACGGCTGTCAGCTCCTGGCCATTAAAGTTCAGCTTTCTCCTGTGTGTTTGCAGGGAACAGGAGCAGCTATCTCAGAACAAAAGTAACATCACTGCGGGGAGGGGGAGCAGGATATACTTTAGTGCCGGAATGGCGCTTCTACGGGCGCATTTAAACGCCCAACGGAAGGCATTGCGCTGACGTTTCCCGTGAAGTGGTGCCGACGGAAGTTGTGAGCATGCGCACAAAGGGGGCGAGTGGAGCCTCACTCACTGCGCATGCTCCGTGGTTGATGCGCTGAACGTAAGCCTCTGCGCTGGGCTCCGCCCATCATTTACATATGATCACACCCACTTCCACTTGCGTCGGGTTACGCCAGCGCATTATCGTTACTCTGGCGCAAGTTTACGCTCAACTGCTATGTGAATTACAGGACTTGCGCTGAAAGGGTCTTCAGAGTAACGTAAATGAGAAGCGTTACTCCAGAGGAAAGATACTCTCATCTACCTGAATCTGGCCCCTAGTGTTTAAAAAGAAAAAAGATTTAGGGGTTGGTAAGGTTAGCCAGAGTTTCTGTAATATATGTGTAGAGACCATTTATACTACAGCTAAAAGGAGAATAAAAGTGCTTTGTATTGCACCTATACTGTTGCTCTTTATACTGTAGTCCTTCCATATATTATCTAATATGCTTTATAAATGAAGCACATTTAAATCAGGTTTGTCACTAAATGTTATAGGTAAAATGTATCTCATTTCCAGAAAAGGAAAGAGGTATCTTTCATGTGGCTGATTAGATTGGATCCTAGCTCTGTAATTTTTGCCATTTGTTTTACACGATGTGTTTAATTATGCTTTGCAAATCTGTTCCTGACAGCTCAGAAAAATAGCATTGAGTGCCAAACTGCTTTTGTTGTAACAAGTGAACTAGCCCTGAATGATGAGGCCTTCTTAGAAAAAAAGATTTAACACGCCTTAGAAATTCTCCTGTCTCCAATGTTATTTATGAAGCAAATGCAGCTGAAATGTTGATACACTGGTAATATATGAGCAAGATATAATCATGAAACCTGCTAGTTTATAATTGATGCTGCAATGTAAATGGATCTACAAGCCAGTTACTTATCACAATTACTCAGTTTGTTGTAATGCCAGCTAGATTCTCACATGTGGAAATACCTTTGTACCAGGGCATGGCCCAGGAGCCCAAGGTGCACGTGGGCCCCATGAAAATCTTGCATTACATCATACATGCAAACTATCCCGGATTTGATGAGACAGGCACGCTTTTTATTAAGCTAGCCGTGTTCTATGCAGCTTTCTGAAACCTGTACTGTGCCCTTCTGATCCCAATATTGTGCCCTTCTGCTTTCCCCCCTGTACTGTGCCCATTGTGTTGATTAGTCTTTCACTTATGGCATGTTTTATTGTCTAAAATGTATTTTATTGAATGTACTAATAAATATATGTTTAATTCTATCAACTATTTATACTTTGTGAGTGTTGACTCACAAGACTAGCAGAATTCAAGCTAACTAGGCCTGCAGTACCTCATTTGGCCTTAGGTATGGGGGCGCATAAGCCGAGCAGAGCCAAAAATATGCCTGCAGTACCTCATTTGGCCTGTGGTACAGGGGCGCAGGAAAGGAGCCAAAGTGTCCTTTTCAGACATTTTCAGTGTTCTCTGGCGTCCCCCAACTCTGGCTGCATTCGGTATTGAATCCGATTGAAGTCAATGCGGAACAAATTATTTTAGTTTCCATTGACTTCAATGGCAAAACTCGCTTTGATATGCGAGTACTTTGGATTATGAGCATACTCCTGGAACGATTATTATCGATTATTATCGTAATCTGATGTTCAACTGTAGGTGCGTGAATTGGGGCAGGCTGGTAAGGGCCTCACTGCATTACTTTGCCCAGGGGCCCATGATGCTATTAAGACGGCCCTGCTTTGTACCCAATAGTTGGATACATAACTAATTATGTAAAGTGATTAGAATAGCGCTAATTCACACAAAAAAACTTTACAATCTCAGATAATATATATATGTGTTAAACCAATTCAATATACAATAGCTATAAAGTGCTAGTGCATAATATAAACTCATAAGCAACATACTATAAATATGCTGAGATAAGGTGCAGAAAAGATCAACAAAAAGTGCAAAGAGGCTTCCATAGCGTAAAATATATCTCACAGGCTTGTTAAGAACTATTTTCATTCCACTCACATTTGAAGAGTGCCTGCCCGACACTTCTGAGTAACAAGCTTGGCTATGTATAGAGTCGTTTAGCTCCAGACCTGTCATGGACTGCAAGTGTGAACTGGCAATCGCACTGTCCTCAGCGTCCTGGCCCTGCTCTACGTCCGTTTCGTTGTGTGACATCTTCAATGAGCATGTAAATGTTGATCAGTTAGTTTAAACACATATATACACGTTATAATTTGTAGTATTTACCATTTCAGATTGTGAACGTTTTTGGTGTGTGGATTAGCGCTATTCTTATCACTTTACACAGTTCACTAATTGCTTTTTCACAATTATTGGAGTAGCAGCTGTTCATTTGAGTACACATCTATGGCGCTGTTACTATTTATTACATAACTAATTATTGCTGATTAGTCAGAGCATTGCTAGCATCACAAGCAACCAAGCAACTAATCCAAAGTTATAGAACACAGCTTATCGTTTGAGTTGGCACTAAAATGCTCTTATGTACCATATATTGAGATTTGATCCCAGAGTGTCAGACCTTCAGGTTATAGACACACCAATATTGAACAACATGACTAAACACTTTGGACCTGACCTGGTATTATTTTAATTATAGCACAATATAGCACACTTATTAGTGTTAAAGCTATTATAAGTCAGTTTTGTTATGTTGCCAAGCTGTCCAGTGTACGGTGTTACAGGTAGAGTTGAGCGAACCCAAACTGTAAAGTTCGGGTTCGGTACGGACTTTGGGTTAATCCCGAACCCGGACCCGAACCCGAATAATTGCTGAAAGTTCGGATTCAATAACCAGACCCTTTAGGTCTGGTATGGATATTAATGGGAACCCCGCCGTCAATTAAAAAAAAATGATGTGGGGTTCCCCCCAAATATCCATAACCAGACCCTTTATGGATTTTAAGGGGAACTCCGCCCCAAATTTAAAAAAAATGCCGTGGAGTTTCCCCTAAAATCTACACCAGACCCCTTATCCGAGCACGTTGACCTGGCCGGCTGCAGAAAACTGTACCGTCCTGAACCGTACCAGGCCACATGCCCTCAACATTGGGAGGGTGCTTTGGGGTGCCCCCCAAAGCACCTTGTCCCCATGTTGATGGGGACAAGGTTCTCATCCCCACAACCCTTGCCCGGTGGTTGTGGGGGTATGCGGGTAGGGGGCTTATCAGAATCTGGAAGACCCCTTTAACAAAGTTGACCCCCAGATCCTGCCCCCCCCGTGTGAAATGGTAATGGGGTACACTGTACCCCTACCATTTCACGAAGGAAGTGTAAATAGTAGTTTTCAGGAAAAAAAACACACACACCGTAGAACAAATTACTTTATTAATTAAACCAAATAAAAATCCAGCTGTGAAAATAGACGATTGATACTGCTCCCTGCTCCAACTTGGTCTTCTATCCAGCGCCGGGTGATCTCTCCAGCGACGGCCGGTTGAGAAGATCCATCCATTCAGAGCACAGCTCAGCGAATGACGCGCCGGAGCTTTGACATTTCTTTTATAAAGTAATTTGTTCTACGGTGTGTGTGTTTTTTTTCCTGAAAACTACTATTTACACTTCCTTCGTGAAATGGTAGGGGTACAGTGTACCCCATTACCATTTCACACAGGGGGGGCCAGGATCTGGGGGTCCCCTTTGTTAAAGGGGTCTTCCAGATTCTGATAATCCCCCTGCCCGCATACCCCCACAACCACCGGGCAAGGGTTGTGGGGATGAGACCCTTGTCCCCATCAACATGGGGACAAGATGCTTTGGGGGGCACCCCAAAGCACCCTCCCAATGTTGAGAGCATGTGGCCTGGTGCAGTTCAGGAGAGGGGGGGGGGCCGTACTCTGTCCCTTCCTCTTTTCTGCGGCCTGCCAGGTCAACGTGCTCGGATAAGGGGTCTGGTGTGGATTTTAGGGGGAACTCCACGCCATTTTTTTTTAAATTTGGGATGGAGTTCCCCTTAAAATCCACACAAGACCTAAAAGGTCTGGTTATGAATATCAGGGGGGTACCCCACGTAATTTTTTTTTAAAATTGCATTACTCCGGTCTATCTCCTGTTAGACCGGAGTACTTTCAAATTACGCGCGTCGTATCATTAGTTTGAATCCTCAAACCATGATTCGACGGCTTCGGCTTCGATCCGACAGGCTTACGTCTTCGTACGCCTTCGGATCTACGCTGCAATCTTTTTGTGGCCGCTGGGTGGAGTTTGGGTCGTTTTCCGCGTCGGGGTATGCAAATTAGCTTTTTCCGGTGATCCACGAAGTTACGATCGTCCTTCGCAATCTCTTACGGCATCTGTAGTCATCTTTTTGCTGCGTAAAGTTATACCAGCTAATAGCTGGTCTATAGTTAGACGGCCCATGTTAAGTAGAAATACACTACGCTGCCGTACCCTACGGGCCAAAATCTACCTGAATTCGTCCAGAGCCAGGTAAACTACGGCGGCGTAGTGTATCTCTGATACTCTGCGCCATTGTACCTGAATCTGGCCCATAGTTTGTAAGGCTGAAAAAAGAAAGTTCTATCAATAGAAAAAATGAATAAATACATAGAAACACTGCAGATACAGAACACTATACCCACAGTTGATTTAGAGAAAGGCTAAAAAAACTTTACAGAGCATTTTCCAATTTGCTCCAACAGTAGAAAAAATAATCCTTCCTGATCTCCTGAGGCAGATATTCCTTGTATCTCTCTCTCTCTCTTTCCAACAATGAATCTTGCGGGGCACAACTAATTACCTTAAAGTGGATGTAAACCTGATTCATAATCCATCCACCTCGCAGGGGTGGTATATCAAGATGCTGATTTACAGTATTGCACAGGTGTGCCTTAGGCTGGCCACAATAAAAGGCCACTAAAATGTGCAGTTTTATCACACAGCACAATGCCACAGATGTCCCAGGTTTTGAGGGAGCGTGCAATTGGAATGATGACTGCAGGAATGTCCACCAGAGCTGTTGCCCTTGAATTGAATGCTCATTTCTCTATCATAAGCCATCTCCAAGTTTCTTCCTTCATTTGACTATGTGGAGTGGGGGTGTGTGCCTTTCCTCCAATCAGCTGTCTTGGCTGTATGCCAAGAATTCACTCCCAGTCCTGAACAGGAAGAGAAAATCTCTAATACGATGTGCACTTTCTAAAGGATATATAAAGCTAAAGACAGCAGATATACATGTAAAACGTATGTAGGGAGATTTGTTTCATCTATGTGTATCATCTGAGGCTGTTCACTTTATTGGGTATACTATTCAGAGTATGGAACTTTTCTAAATAAAGTCTTTAAATCAGTTTTCTATCCATTTACAGACAGAATTTTTATAAGCCTATAGGCTGTAGACCCCAACTTATACATTAGCTGTGTGTGGGGAACTGTGTCAACAGTTTTTTCAAAGTCCATGTATACTTTAACTACATGCCGACCGCCCGCCGCCATATTACTGCGGCTCTGCTGGCGAGAGCCCGTAGTGTGCCCGCTTGCCCCCGAGTCCCGTGCGCGTGCCCGGCGGGTACGATCGCCGCCGGGCACACGCGCTCGTTCGTTACAGAGCGGGGAACGGGAGCTGTGTGTGTAAACACAAAGCTCTCGGTCCTGTCAGCGGGGGAAACGCTGATCTCCTGTTCATACAATGTATGAACAGAAGATCAGTGATTTCCCCTAGTGAGGTCACCCCCCATACAGTTAGAACACACCCAGGAACACCCTTCCCTGCCCCCTAGTGTTAACCCCTTCACTGCCAATGGCATTTTTATAGTAATACAATGCATTTTTATAGCATTGATCGCTATAAAAATGCCAATGGCCCCAAAAATGTGTCAAAAGTGTCCGAAGTGCCCGCCATAATATCGCAGTACTGAAAAAAAATGCTGATCGCCGCCATTACTAGTAAAAAAAAAATATTAATAAAAATGCCATAAAACGACCCCCTATTTTGTAAACGCTATAACTTTTGCGCAAACCAATCAATAAATCGATATTTATTATAGCAAAAAGTAAAAAATATTGCAATATCGCTCTATTTTTGTTTATAGCGCAAAAAAACAACAACGCAGAGGTGATCAAATAAAAGGACGCCAATTTTGTTTGGAAGCCACCTCGCACGATCGCGCAATTGTCAGTTAAAGCGACGCAGTGCCGAATCACAAAAAGTGCTCTGGTCATTGGACAGCAATATGGTCCGGGGCTAAAGTGGATATGCACAGCCACTCCTTTGTCTACATTTTAGTCTACTTCCTCATAAAAAGGAAACAATGTTTGACGATTTGGGTCGTTCATAAATCTATGCTGAATATTGCTTTCAATATTGTTTTCTAGCAAAAGCTCTTCTATGCAGGGATGTATTTAGGTTTTGTGCAGCCCTAGGCCTGACTAAACTTGTGCACCCCCTAATTTAAATATGACCCAACCAGAGGCGTAACTAGAATCTTCAGGGCCCCGGTGCAAGAAACCATGAAGGGCCCCCCCCCCACATGGGCATTGCTAGGTCTAAAAAAAATCTCGGGCTAGAGCCCATAGCAGTGTAGCAAGCAAGTAAAGAAAGTCCTCTGCTTGGACGTGTATACACATGTATACAATATATGTGTGTGTATGTATATATTGTCACATAACTGAGTGCAGATCCTCCTTACATCAGGGTTCACAGAGAGCCCTCCCATACATCAGATATCACAGAGAGCCCAGCCCCCATACATCAGTCCCCAGAGAGCCAACCCCTCAATACAGGATCCCCAGAGAGCCCCCCCATACATCAGGGTCCCCAGAGAGCCCCCCCATACATCAGGGTCCCTAGAGAGCCCCCCCATACATCAGGGTCCCCAGAGAGCCCCCCATACATCAGGGTCCCCAGAGAGCCCCCCCAACTTCATGGTTCACAGAGAGCACCCCCCATACATAAGGGTTCACAGAGAGCCCCCCCATACAGAGTCCCCAGAGAGCCCCCCCATACATCAGAGTACCCAGAGAGCTGTCATCTGTTAGTCAGTGTCCACTTGGGAGGGGAGAAAGGCTTGGTGAGGGTGAGAGAGGGAGATAGAGAGAGGTGGTAGAGAGAAAGGTGGTAGAGAGAGAGGTGGTAGAGAGAAAGGTGGTAGAGAGAGAGGTGGTAGAGAGAGAGAGAGAGAGAGAGAGAGAGAGAGGTGGTAGAGAGAGAGAGAGAGGTGGTAGAGAGAGAGAGAGAGGTGGTAGAGAGAGAGAGGTGGTAGAGAGAGAGAGGTGGTAGAGAGAGAGGTGGTAGAGAGAGAGAGAGAGAGAGGTGGTAGAGAGAGAGAGAGATAGAGAGAGAGAGGTGGTAGAGAGAGAGAGGTGGTAGAGAGAGAGAGAGAGAGAGAGAGAGGTGGTAGAGAGAGAGAGGTGGTAGAGAGAGAGAGAGAGGTGGTAGAGAGAGGTGGTAGAGAGAGAGAGAGAGAGGGGTGGTAGAGAGAGAGAGGTGGTAGAGAGAGAGAGAGAGGTGGTAGAGAGAGAGAGAGAGAGAGGTGGTAGAGAGAGAGAGAGAGAGAGGTGGTAGAGAGAGGTGGTAGAGAGAGAGAGAGAGAGAGAGAGGTGGTAGAGAGAGAGAGAGAGAGAGAGGTGGTAGAGAGAGAGAGAGAGAGAGAGGTGGTAGAGAGAGAGAGAGAGAGAGGTGGTAGAGAGAGAGAGAGAGAGAGGTGGTAGAGAGAGAGAGAGGTGGTAGAGAGAGAGAGAGAGAGAGGTGGTAGAGAGAGAGAGGTGGTAGAGAGAGAGAGAGAGGTGGTAGAGAGAGAGAGGTGGTAGAGAGAGAGGGAGGTGGTAGAGAGAGAGAGAGAGGTGGTAGAGAGAGAGAGGTGGTAGAGAGAGAGAGGTGGTAGAGAGAGAGAGGGGGGGGTGGTAGAGAGAGAGAGGGGGGGTGGTAGAGAGAGAGAGGTGGTAGAGAGAGAGAGAGAAAGAGAGAGAGGGTGGTAGAGAAAGAGAGAGAGAGGGGTGGTAGAGAAAGAGAGATAGGTGGTAGAGAAAGAGGGGTGGAAGAGAAAGAGAGAAAGAGGGGTGGTAGAGAAAGAGAGAGCGAGAGAGAGAGAGGTGGTAGAGAGAGAGAGATGGTAGAGAGAGAGGGGGGGTAGAGAGAGAGGGAGAGAGAGAGGTGGTAGAGAGAGAGAGAGAGAGAGAGAGAGAGAGAGAGAGATGGTAGAGAGAGAGAGGTGGTAGAAAGAGAGAGAGAGAGGTGGTAGAGAGAGAGAGGTGGTAGAGAGAGAGGGGTGGTAGAGAGAGAGAGAGAGAGAGAGAGAGAGAGAGTGGTAGAGAGAGAGAGAGAGAGGTGGTAGAGAGAGAGAGAGAGAGGTGGTAGAGAGAGAGAGAGGTGGTAGAGAGAGAGAGAGAGAGAGGGGTGGTAGAGAGAGAGAGAGAGAGAGGTGGTAGAGAGAGAGAGGTGGTAGAGAGAGAGAGGTGGTAGAGAGAGAGAGAGAGAGAGAGAGAGAGAGGTGGTAGAGAGAGAGTGGTAGAGAGAGAGAGAGGTGGTAGAGAGAGAGAGAGGTGGTAGAGAGAGAGAGAGAGAGAGAGAGAGAGAGAGAGAGATTGGTAGAGAGAGAGAGAGGTGGTAGAGTGGTAGAGAGAGAGAGAGTGGTAGAGAGAGAGAGAGTGGTAGAGAGAGAGAGAGAGAGAGAGAGAGAGAGAGTGGTAGAGAGAGAGAGAGAGAGGTAGAGAGAGAGAGTGGTAGAGAGAGAGAGAGAGTGGTAGAGAGAGAGAGGGAGAGAGAGAGAGGTGGTAGAGAGAGAGAGAGAGAGAGTGGTAGAGAGAGAGAGAGGGGGTGGTAGAGAATTAGAGAGAGAGAGGGGTGGTAGAGAAAGAGAGAGAGAGGGGTGGTAGAGAGAGAGAGAGAGGGGTGGTAGAGAGAGAGGTGGTAGAGAGAGGGGTGGAAGAGAAAGAGAGAGAGAGAGGGGTGGTAGAGAAAGAGAGAGCGAGAGAGAGAGCGAGAGAGAGAGGTGGTAGAGAGAGAGAGAGAGGGAGAGAGAGAGGGGGGTGGTAGAGAGAGAGGTGGTAGAGAGAGAGAGAGAGAGAGGGGGTGGTAGAGAAAGAGAGAGAGGGGTGGTAGAGAAAGAGAGAGAGAGGTGGTAGAGAAAGAGAGATAGGTGGTAGAGAAAGAGGGGTGGAAGAGAAAGAGAGAGAGAGTGGTAGAGAGAGAGAGAGGGGTGAGAGAGAGAGAGAGGGGTGATAGAGAGAGAGAGGGGTGGTAGAGAGAGAGAGGGGTGGTAGAGAGAGAGAGAGAGGGGTGGTAGAGAAAGAGAGAGAGCGAGCGGTGTGAGAGAGAGAGAGAGCGAGGGTGGGAGAGAGAGAGGTGGTAGAGAGAGAGAGAGGGGTGGTAGAGAGAGAGAGAGAGGTGGTAGAGAGAGAGAGAGCGAGGTGGTAGAGAGAGAGAGCGAGGTGGTAGAGAGAGAGAGCGAGGTGGTAGAGAGAGAGCGCGAGGTGGTAGAGAGAGAGCGCGAGGGGGAGAGGAAGGAGAGAGAGGGGGAGAGGAAGGAGAGAGAGGGGGAGAGGAAGGAGAGAGAGGGGGAGAGGAAGGAGAGAGAGGGGGAGGGGGAGGGAAGGAGAGAGAGGGGGAGGGGGAGGGAAGGAGAGAGAGGGGAGGGGGGAGGGAAGGAGAGAGAGAGGAGGAGGGAGAGAGAGAGAGAAAGGGGGAGGGAGGGAGAGAGAGAGAGAGAGAGAGAGAGAAAGGGGGAGGGAGGGAGAGAGAGAGAGAGAGAGAGAGAGAGAGAGGGGGAGGGAGGGAGAGAGAGAGAGAGAGGAGGGAAGGAGGAGAGAGAGAGGGGGGAGGGAAGGAGAGGGAGAGAGAGGAGAGAGAGAGGAGGGAAGGAGAGAGAGAGAGGGGGGAGGGAAGGAGAGAGAGAGAGAGAGAGAGGGAAGGAGAGAGAGGGGGGAGGGAAGGAGAGAGAGAGGGAAGGGGGGAGGGAAGGAGAGAGAGGGGGGAGGGAAGGAGAGAGGGGGGGGAGGGAAGGAGAGAGAGGGGAGGGGGGAGGGAAGGAGAGAATGGAAGGAGAGAGAGGGGGAGGGGGGAGGGAAGGAGAGAGAGGGGGAGGGAAAGAGAGGGAGGGAGAGAGAGCGAGAGAGAGCGAGAGCGAGAGCGAGAGAGTGCGAGAGAGGGGGGAGGGAGGGAAGGAGAGAGAGAGTGGGAGGGGGAGGGAAGGAGAGAGAGGGGGAGGGAAAGAGAGGGAGGGAGAGAGAGCGAGAGAGAGCGAGAGCGAGAGAGAGAGTGCGAGAGAGGGGGAGGGAGGGAAGGAGGGGGAGGGGGAGGGAAGGAGAGAGAGGGGGAAGAGAGAGAGAGGGGGAGGGAAAGAGAGGGAGGGAGAGAGAGCGAGAGAGAGCGAGAGCGAGAGAGAGAGAGAGAGTGCGAGAGAGGGGGAGGGAGGGAGGGAGAGAGAGAAGAGGTGGATGGGAGAGAGGGAGAGAGGGAGGGAGGGAAGGAGAGAGAGGGGGAGGGAGGGGGGGAGAGAGAGGGGGAGGGAAAGAGAGGGAGGGAGAGAGAGCGAGAGAGAGAGCGAGAGCGAGAGAGAGAGAGAGAGTGCGAGAGAGGGGGAGGGAGGGAGGGAGAGAGAGAAGAGGTGGATGGGAGAGAGGGAGAGAGGGAGGGAGGGAAGGAGAGAGAGGGGGAGGGAGGGGGGGAGAGAGAGGGGGAGGGAGGGGGGAGAAAAGGAGGGGGGGGAGAAAAGGAGGGGGGAGAGAAAAGGTGGGGGGGAGAGAGAGGGAGGGGGAGAGAGAGAGAGAAGGGGTGGACAAGAGAGGGGGTGGGAGGGAGAGAGAGAGGCTGGCCTGCAGTCCTTCCTGTACCCCCTGTCCCAGCCCCTGTCTGTGGGTAGGTGTGTGCCATGCACCTACCTCCAGCCCATCCTTGTCCTCTGTCCTCGGTCAGCCTGTTTGTTCTTGATGAGAGGCACAGCTGGAGCAGATGTTGGGGGAAGGTGTGCAGGCTCTGGGAGGATGTCACTGCTGCTCAGGTCAGGTCTTCTCTCTCACTCTCTCGCGCTGCTCCTTCCAGCCATCCTCTTGCTGCTCCCCGGGTCACCACTCTCTGTTGTTGTTTTCAGCTGCTGCTGCTGCTGCTCTTCCTCAGATGTTGTGACACTGTGCCTCTCTGGTATGTCAAGAGGCAGAGGCAGCCTTGGAGCTCAGCTGTGTTGGACCCCAGGAGGCAGAGCAGTAGCGCGGAGGTCGGAGGAGGAAGTGAAATCCTCCCGCGCTTTCAGCTCTGAACACGGAGGGGGGGGGGGCACTGCAGCCGTGATGTCACTGGTTGCTACACGCCAAGCGGCTCTAGCAACCAGTGGACAGAAGATGGAGGTGGTTCTGCGGCTGGAGCCAGCGCTACCGCGGCTCAGACTCCCCACTGAAATCCACATGACATTACTATATTAAACAGCAATGTAGGCACCCGGCAATTGGGCCCCCCCACAGCGGCAGAACGGCAGGGCCCAGTCGCAATGGCGACTGCAGCGACACTGAAAGTTCCGCCACTGGACCCAACCCTTCCTGTCAAGGCCACACCCCTTGCAGTTTAAAGTGGGGACACTAGTTCTGATGGCCTGGGGGGGGGGCAATGGATTCCCTTAATTTGCATAGATTTCCTATCACTTCCTGTTTGCCTATGGGGCAGGAAGTGAAGGGAAATTTCACCACATTGGCCACTGTTATCAAGACAGCCAATAAAGAGTCTCTAAATTTAGAAATAATGGCTTTGAAATAACGGAAGTCAACTCTTTGAGGACATGTGGGTGTAAGCCACCTGATCCAGGTCCTTTATTTATTCAAATTTTGTCTGTTTCTGGACAATATTAATTTTGACCCTTTGGGGAAGCTGTAGCAAAACAATCCCCATTATGGGCCTGAGAAGAACAATTTTCTTTTGTATATGTAGCAATACCCCAGCGGGAACCTCAAAATCTTGAGTCCCCCTATTCCTGCACAGCCAGGCAACATGTATTTCCAACTTGCATCCAAAAACAAGAAATCAGTCTATAGACTTAAAACAACTTGGAAAGGGTATAAGGATTATGGGATGCCCAACTTGACTTGAGGAGCAACAGACGAGGATAAACTTCCTTCTATATGTACACAAAAATTAAGATCCTGGACTGTACTCCCTCTGGAATAATCGCAGTCTCTATGGACCAGTGGTAAAGTTCTTTACAAACCAGGAGCTCTCAGCCCCATTTAGTAAAATAGCACAAAGTCCCAAATTGTACGCAGGAGTATCGTGTCTCCTCAGTAGAACCTGAGATAGTTCTTACTATTGCAGATACTACCAGCCCACCTGGCTGCTTTGACTACCAGCCCACCTGGCTGCTCTGAAGAATGCCCCAGGGGCCAGGACAAGGGATGGAGATTTAGCACAATGCTGTCATTGACCAGGATCGGGCCCTTACTCCTATCTGTGATCATCCGAGTCTCATTGCGTCCCATGCAGGGAGCATGTAAAGGGGAGGACGTCTATTGATGGCCTCCCGGCAATGTAGGTCCACGCTGTAGCCGTCATTCGGCTATAGCGCGGACAGGAAAGGATAAAATAGTTTTTTATCATCTTTCTTATTTTCTTTCACAGCAGTAATGTGCAAATGCTTGTGAACTTCCCTTATGTTTTATTGTTTTAACTTTCAAACGATGAAAGTGCTCCTTCACTTTTATATTTTTAAATACCTTATTTTATTATTTATGGCTTTTTAACACTGTGTGTAAGCCACATAGGTTTTACTTTTTATTCCTGGAAACATATTTTGATGTGCATTTGCATACAATTGATTTAAAACATTCTCATTTCTTTCTTGTGTCCATTGATGACAATATTTCCCCCAAGTCTTGGAGAGCATCTGGAAAATCTGCACTCTTAAGCCTGGGTTTACACTACAGTATTGCAATGTCAGGCATTGCATGTGATTCGCACCACATTGCTGTGCAGATCACATGCGATGTCTGTTCAATGCGAATTCAGCCATACAGTTACCGGCACTGGAATCACAGTGGTTCTCACATCACATGTGTGAACCGGGGCGATAATGAAGTGTTGTCATCTTTCCGTTTCCAATATGTGCTCGTTCGTACAACTGAAATGAGATCACTGCTACCCAGATGTTCTTTTATATGAGCATCTTAAATAAGCTCTGCATGATTTGAGATTAATGGGTCCCTCAAAATATTATTTCTAGTTGGGGCTTCTTTAAACTGTTGCATTAAATTGTCTTGTACTAAGTTCATACATTTCTGTCCTTTTACTGTTCCAGCAGTGCCATTATACAAGTTAATTTCAGGGTAGCTAAAATGACCTATCATTGTCGTTGTCCCAGCCCTTGCAGTTCTTTCTATCTGTGTAAAGAGCTGAGTTTCTCCCTCATTATTAACAATGGGGGGCTGTAGCAAACTGCTGTAATAAACTTTGCAATATGCACACCTTTATATAACTCCACCCGTAATGCCTCAGCACCACCAAACTCTCAAACAACGAAGTCCTCTTTTATGCTTACTTTTAGATCACATGTTACATACAGGCAGACGGGTAGATAGGCTTGTCGCAGCATAATTGGCTTCCGCATAAATTAACCATAGCAGTTTCAATGGTTTTGTTACTCTGTATAGCACTGCGTAATAGATTGGCACACCCAACACTCAAAGATTTTCTTTGAACATGCTCATTCAATACCTAACTATCCATATTGATGCTTCTTTCAGCAATTTAATTAGTAAAAACTTCAGGATATATTGCTGATTTTTTCTACATGCAACTACTTTGATTTAAAACATTCGCATTTCTTTCTTGTGTTCATTGATGACAATATTTCCCCTAAGTCTTGGAGAGCACTCAAAGCGTTACTTTAAACATGACTATTCAATACCTAACTATCCTTATTGATGCTTCTTTCAGCAATTTAATTTCTGAAAACTGCAGGATATGTTGCAGATTTTTTTCTACATGCAACTACTTTGAAGTTCACCTCGCCATTCGGAGCCGTTCGAGAAAAACTCAGAAATAGTCAGTTCCTGAGCCTTTCCGAGGTTTGCCAAGATCAGCCGAGCTGTCCTCGGGCCTTTCCATGTGTAGCGCTACCCCTGGAGGAGCCGCTGGTTAGATTTGGGATCGGCGTGTCACCTGTGTAGCATGTCTAGGGGTATGATGAAAGTAGATGGTGTGAGTAATGATAGAATGTCCAAACAGCAAGGTGTCGTTTTCTGTACTTTTATTTTCTTGCCCAGCACGGCAAACAGGTAACTTCAAGTGGACAGAGATAGATGGTGAGGAAGAAAGGAAGTTGCAGATTCAGGCCTTAACAATGTGTGGAAACAGTCCTGCTTCAACGGTATCTTTTTGCTTCTTCGCCACTCCAGCTGGAGTGGGTGTGGTGTACCCGGACAGTCTCTCTCACAGGACTGGCAGCCAGATTATCACTTGAGAAGGAAGACAAGCCTCTGCCACAGACTTGGCTCAGTAGAAATTAGGAGTGGTACCTCTGCCACAGGCCCCTGCTCTGGAACACAGCTCAATAGAGCAATTCCTTCTCAATAATTAAAGTTGCCTGAATTCCCCTTTAGGTAGCGTCTTCGATTTTGGAGTCACCGACCGACAAGTTACAACATATAATTTGTCAGTGTCCGGCAACTCGGAAACGAGGAAAAAATTGGAAGAAGGAGAATAGAATAATTTTCTTGAATGCACAAAATTCTTAGGTTGGGTACACATGGGCCAAATATCAGATGGTATCTGCCAGTTTAACAGCAAGTGGACATTGGGTCAGTGTGTACAACTGTCTTTCTGAAAGGACTGGCTTTTGTCAAAGGGACAAGCCAGCATTCTGCTGGGGGGGGGGGGGGGGGGAATTCCGATCGTCTCTAGCCAATTCCGATGCACAAAAATCCTACGCATGCTCGGAATCATTGAACCTAATTTCTCTCGGCTCGTCGTAGTGTTGTAAGTCACCGCTCTTGACGTCCGGAATTTCTGAGAACATTTGTGTGACTGTGTGTATGCAACACAAGTTTGAGCCAACATTCTGTCGGAAATGTTTTTTTGTTGTCGGAAAGTCTGATCGTGTGTACGTGGCATAAGGCTTGCATATCTAGATGCAACCCCATATTTCATCAAAAATACTTATTATATTGTGTGTGTATTAAAACTCCTTTTAGTGTGTTTTTTCCTGAATATATGTGTTGACAAATAGTTGAGTGATTATCGTGTAACATACTGTAAAAAAAATGCATTTGCCACCATTTTATTCTCTGAAGCCTCTGCTTTCAAAAAATAAATAGTTGTTTAGTGATTTAAAGTAATCTAGCACTTCACTACTTCCTGCAAAAAAACATTTTTTTTTTCTGCATTGACATGTTTTTATACATTTGGTTGCACCTCCGTGAAACATACCCTGCTGTGTTCGTCTCATCCCTAACAACGAAACCTGTTTATTACATCTGGGATTCTATTTACCATTCAATTAGCAGATCTGGATGTATTTTTAAAGACTTATGAATGAAATTAATTGACTCAATGATGGTAAGAATTAGGGTTGTCCCGATACCTCTTTTTTAGGACCGAGTACAAGTACCGATACTTTTTTTTTAAGTAGTCGCCGATACCGAATACCGATACCTTTTTTAAATGTGTCCCCAAATGCAGCCATGTCCCCCCACATATTGCAGCCATGTCCCCCCATAGATGCAGTCATGTCCCCCCACATATATTGCAGCCATGTCCCCCCACAAATATTGCAGCCATGTCCCCCCACACATATTGCAGCCATGTTCCCCCCACAGATGCAGCCATGTATGTCCCCCATATTGCAGCCATGTATGTCCCCCACATATTGCAACCATGATCACTGTACATCAGCTAGTTAGTACATGTAAAGGGCTGACAGTGGCAGCAGCATTAGTAAGACAAACAATTCAGCTAGGCCTAACAAACTATTTAAAGTAAATGTAATGTGATGAACTTCACCCTCCACCCACAATTATCTGATGCTTGGTTTCCCTTAATTTAGATATTTACCCACTCAGTGGACCCAGAATAGTCCTGCTATGATCAGCTTTATCTGATGCAACTGCTCAGGTCGCACACCACCATCTTCTTCCTTGGTGCTATCAGGAGGTGGCTGTCTCTTGCAGGTTGAGGCTCACCCTCTAATTTTTCCATAAATGGAACCTGATGCTTCCTGGGATATATAAGTTGCAAATCCCAGGAGGAACTAGGCGTGCGTATTGTCACTCTCACCTAAGTGAAAATGGAGAACAAGGTGGGCCAAATTGAGAAAAAAAAAAAAGGTAAACAAACAAAAAAAGGGTGGATTTTTATGTAGCGTAGAGGGGGAATGGTGGAGAGAAAGGTACTATGGGCCAGACCCACAAAGCACTTACGCCGACGTATCTCGAGTTGCGCGGCGTAAGTGTAAATATGCGCCTGCGTATCTATGCGGCGTATCCCCAAAACAAGATACGCCTGAAAATCTGATTTTTCTGTCCGACGTAAAAAGATTACACCGGCGCATCGTAGGCGCAAAAATGCGCTTGACACACCATTGATTTGCTATGCAAATATGCAAATAAGGGAGATACGGCGATCCACAAAAGTACGTTTGTGCGGCGCAGGCTACGCGCTTAGCGCAACAGCTGCACGTCCGGTCTAAAGTTAGTCCTTATAAAAGCAGCTTTAACTTTGGACAAGACATCTACATGTCAGCTAAAGCAACACCGTTAGGGACGAGCTGAACAGCCACACTTGCAGGACAACAATCTGTATGCCAACATGCCAGGGGCATCCTTGCTCATAGCTATACTACTGACTTTAGATGAGCGCAGAAGGAGGAGGGCACGGAGGAGGGCATGGAGGAGGGCACGGGAGAGGATATACCGCACACACATAGACATCTTTGGCATGAGTGATTCTGAGGTGTATCGCATCTTCAGATTCACCCCTCATGCCATCATGGAATTAACCACAACTCTGCAGGAGGACATCACCAGCCCAACACAACGCTCACATGCAGTGCAGCCACTGGTCAAGGTCCTGGCAACACTCCATTTCCTTGCCAGTGGCTCTTTTCAGCGTACAAGTGGAGTGGTGGCTGGGATGGCACAATCCTCCATGAGCAGATGTGTGCACCAGGTTATCCCTGCAATCCTCAGACGCATAGCCAACCAAATCATCAGACCCACCCAGGAGGACCTGCGGCTGAAGGCAAATACAGATTTCTACAGAATTGCCAGATTCCCACGCACCGTGGGGGCCATTGATTGCACACATGTGGCACTCCAGCCCCCCCCCCCCCCCGTGAGACAGAGCACATATACCGCAATCGGAAGCACTGGCATTCCATCAACGTACAGGTGATAGTCGATGCCCAAGGCCTCATATGGCACGTCCGTGCCAAACACCCCGGATCCAGCCATGACAGCTACATATACAATCAGAGCGAGCCCCATCCCAATGGAATTTGAACAAAACGTGTATGGGACAGCTGGCTGGTTGGTGAGTGACATGGGAGTCAGGCATGTCTGCCACCCCCATGATGCAGAAAACACAAGGGGCACATGCACTACTAACATCCTCCTGTCTTTTCCCTTCCAGGTGACTCTGCATATGCACTGGGACCCCATCTCATGACTCCTTTCCGGAACCCCCAAACCCCAGGAGAGGAAAGATACAATAAAGCACACGCACGTACCCGTGCAGTGGTGGAACGCACCGTTGGCCTCTTGAAGTCACGTTTCCGATGCCTGGATAAGTCTGGGGGTACCCTGTTGTATTCCCCAAACTTTGTATGCCAGATCATCGGTGCATGTTGCATGCTGCACAACTTCGCAGTGAGAAAGGGCCTGGAGATTGACATACGTGATGACCTTATCCCTGAACCAGACAATCCCCCCCTAACCGAGGGTCCCCCATCTTCTGAGGGAAGAGCAGCCAGGAGACAGCTTGCATTAGGCATCTTTGCACGTTAAACACACACATTAATCATGGCACAATGAGAATGCATGCATGCACACCACTGTGGTCCCTAGCACAGACACATCACATCCTCATCAAATTGGATTGGTACAAGCCCACAATGCAGGACTTGTGAGCAACAACGCCGCGCCAAGCCTCCAATTATGTCACTGTACATTCATACACCATTCACACGGACCTGGGGATCAATTCTCCCTGGTCCTGGGGATCCCTTCTCCACCACAACCGAGGGTGACACCCGTTTTCCGGCAGGAATGTCACCCCCACAATCAAACATCATTCACAAACATAAAACAAATCAGAATCACAGAAAAAAAGAAAACTCAGGTGAGCTTAAATTGGCCTGGGGGAGAGGGCCAACACCTGACCTGGATCAGGGCTCAGAGATCCCTGAACGTGTAAGAGAGGAGCCTGGGAGAGGTATAAACCCTGAACTGGACTTTCCCAGGCTCTCTCTGGGACGCTCTGCTACAATATATATATATATATATATTTATTTAGTTTTTTGTTTAACCACTTCAGCCCCGGTGAATTTACCCCCTTCCTGATCAGAGAACATTTTGCGGTTCGGCACTGCGTCGCGCAACGTTGTACCCAAACAGAATTGACGTCCTTTTTTTCACACAAATATTTTTATTTTTCTACATTGTCTCTTTAAAAAAAAAAAAGATCACTTTTATTTTTGTCACAAGGAATGTAAACACCCAGTAATAGATAGTGACAGGTACATATCGGCAAAAGCTCTGATTCTGAATGCTGTATTTTTTTTTAAATTGCCGCCGTTGGCAGCCAAGTAAACTGGTAGTGACGTTGTGACGTCGCTTTCGTGTTTACACATAGGAGACTGGTCTTCTAGTCTCACTCTAACCGGTGGAAGTGATCGGGTCTCTCGGTGGGACGGGCGACGTCCCTTCTCGCCCCTTAGGGATAACAGTTGAGAAGCTTGTAGCCGCATCGGTTGTTTTCACTGAGGAGCTGACCGCCCGCCCTAAAAATGGTTGATCGTCCCGGTACAACACCTTAAAGCCAAGGCCGCATATGTGCATACGGTTGGCACTAAGGGGATAGCTTTCTTGTCTGACTGTGTTGTTGGATGTTTATTTACATAACAGCACCATACCAGTGATTTATAGGACAAGGTCACTGGTACTCAATAATTCATTCTGTATATACAGAGATTAGCCTGCTGCTTGTTGTTTGACAGGATTTTTACAACATTTATCTAACCTCACTTGCTGATAAGTAAGATGGTTACTGTAGATAAATATTCCTGTCTTCAGTGGCTTTCTTTTGATCCTTGTTTGCTGGAAAAATTACAGTGTGATGACAATACAGTCATGGATCAGAGAATGTAATGTTTCATAGGAAGAGGTAATGATAACAATATCACATAGGAAGTTCATATAGGTTATATATCAATCATGTTCAGACATCATATCTTTTAATTAATGTAACCATTAAGATGCATGTGCTATATTGTGTCTAGGCAGCACTAGGTCACACTTCAGTATTGCTGCTCAAATATTTTCCGTTTTATATTTTTATCCATTGAGTTATCCTTTAGGCATCAGAATCCAAGGTCTTCTCCCCCACACACTTCCGCTAACGATGACAGTCATAAGTAGTCGTCTGATAAATGGAGGTTACCACACACAAGCCCAACTCTGGGAAACTTTTTAATTATGCCTTGCAGTTGGGCTGCCCCTGCACTGCAAGGGTTAACTGCTCATGTTGTCTAGAGGAGAGGAAAAGCACTCTTACTTATCTGATCCTCTGCTCCCCCATGCTCTTGTGATGGACCATCTCTTGACGTCATCACGTACAATGAAGGACCCTGCATTGGCTTTGATGATATCAGGATCTTAGCCAGCTGGAGCATTGGGGAAAAGGTGTTCTGATTGTAGGCAGGTGCAGTCTGTTTTCTCCACTGCAGGCAGCCCTCAACTGCAGCGGCAGTGCAGAGGGAGAGGAAGTCAGGAGAAACTTGGTTCCTGTATGTTTTTCTGAGTCACTGGGGCAGCGTTCTGATTGGATGCTGCCTGGCCACCCATGTCACTCTCAAGGAAGAATAAAAAACCCCTGGAAGTCGCACATCCACAATGTCCTACAGAGATTAATAGAGCATCAACCTCAGCCTGGACTCCGACCACGCCACCAACGTGTTTCACCCCCCCCCCCCAGAGCTTAGTTATGGGGATAGGGAACTCATGCGTATGGGGAGTATTTAACTACTTGCCAGCCAGTCACCGTTTGGCTCCCCTGCACGAATCAAGTAGCTGTACGGCGGCCAGAACGGGGATCTGTCAATGTAAACAGACAGATCCCAATGTAAACAGACAAATCCCTGTTCTGACAGGGAAGTAGAGAGAGATATGCTGTCAGTACATTGCCCCCACAGTTAGAAACACCTCCCTAGGACACACGTAACCCCACGTAACCCCTCTGACCATCCCTTGTACCATGCCTGCAGTCTCTGACCATCCCTTGTACCATGCCTGCAGTCTCTGACCATCCCTTGTACCACGTCTGCAGTCTCTGACCATCTCCTGTACCACGTCTACAGTCTCTGACCATCCGTTGTACCACGTCTGCAGTCTCTGACCATCTCCTGTACCATGTTTGCAGTCTCTGACCATCTCTTGTACCATGTCTGCAATCTCTGACCATCTCTTGTACCATGTCTGCAGTCTATGACCATCTCTTGCACCATGTCTGCATTCTCTGACCATCTATTGTACCATGTCTGCATTCTCTGACCATCTCTTGTACTATATCTCCAGTCTCTGACCATCTCTTGTACCATGTCTGCAGTCCCTGACAATCATCTAGAAACTATGGGATAGATTTATGGCATTTATATTTAAATCATTGGTTTTTTAGCGGTACTGCAACATTGCAGCGGACACATCGGACACCTAATTGAGTTCTGTAAGCAACACCTTATTTTCTGGCAGTGCCCCTCCCGAGACTAGACTCTGGATCCGCCCTTGAATCAGTGGCTATTTTTAGCTTTGATCGCTGTATAGATGTCAATGGTCCCAAAAAAGTGTCCGATCTGTCCGCCGCAATGATCCTACAAATCGCTGATCACCGTCATTACTAGTAAAAAAAACAAAAAAAAAACCGCAGAGGTGAACAAATACCACCAAAAGAAAGCTCTATTTGTGGGAAAAAAAAGGACATCAATTTTGTTTGGGTACAGTGTTGCATAACCGCGCAATTGTCAGTTAAAGCGACGCAGTGCCGTTTCACAAAAAATGGCCTGATCATTAAGGTGGAAAATCTCCTGGTTCTTAAGTGGTTAAGCATCATTGGTAGTCACTCATTAAGTGTGAAGAGGTAGCAGGTGTATGTGATTTATTGTGAGAGGTGTTTGTGTGAAGGAATAAATCTGTCAGTACAATTTAACCTATAGTGCTATTCTCTATTGAATGCATAATATTGTAAGTGCAGAAAAAAGAATATTTGGACACTTATAATCCCAATAAGACTAATAAGCAAAAAGACCAAAAAAAAAAAACATTATTATTGTATAAATAAGTAGTTCTTATATTCATGCATACTTCACAACCGAGGATTACAGCCGCTCAGGGGCGGACCGACTATTGAGTCACTTGGGCACTGCCCGAGGGCCCCATGCCACTAGGGGGCCCCATCAGGGTTGCCAGGCTCAGTAAAACCAGGGACAGTATGTAAAAATCTATGTTTTTTTTTACATCTGTCCCTGATATGTCCGAAACCTACATGCTTTTGATGTGAAAATCCCGAGATTTTAGCTGCCCCGCCTCTGCACTGCCTCCTGGCGTGGTGGCCATCTGTAAGCCCAGGGGCCCCATAATCTTCTATTGCCCGGGGGCCCCATGAGTTGTCAGTCCGCCCCTGCAGCCGCTTAAACATTATATTGACCTGTATACGGAATATACATCAGAATTAAAATGGTTTATCCTAGAAGCCGTTTCATACCTTCTTCATCACAACTATTTTTTTTTTTTCAACTCTAAATAGTACATACAAAGACAAGGAGCTTCTATGGGAGCCAGATTCTCACTTACCTATGCAAATCTATACATGGGCTGGTGGGAGGAGCTTCACATGTACGATGCAGATAATCCCCACAGAGATAAAATCGTTTCATATTTCTGATATATTGACAATCTGATCTTTATCACTAAACGAGAGTTGCCAAAAACTGAATTCTTGGGCTATCTCAGCACAAATGATTTGAACTTAAAGTTCACTATAGAGGAACATCAAACTGAAACCAACTTCCTATGCCCTGTAAATACAATTGGAGTCTCCACCGGAATAAACTCTGATGGGTTGTCTTGCATACACACGGACACACCAAATTTCCACCGTCAAAAACACAGTGAAGTACAACACTACGACGAGCCTAGAAAAATAAAGTTTGACCCCCCCCAACATTATGCTGTGCCCCACCAGGTGCCCCCCCCCCCAAATTTTTTTTTATTTTTTTTCCTCGGGCCGCCCCTGGAGTAACATTCTCTCCTGAGAGGAAGAGTGTCCGCAGTCAGCTCTGCTGGGCATTCCTTCCCCCTCCCTCTGCTCGCTGACACTGCATAATGCAAGCGTTCACACAACCACAGCCGCCCGATCTGCTCCTTCCCCTGCATCCGCATTGGCACGGAGAAGAGTGAGTTGCAGAAAGGACTCCATGAGCACTGTGGGGGAGGGGCGCCCAAGCCTTCATCTCAGTTACTGAAAAAACAGACTGATTTCTCCCGTCCTTAGGACAGGAGAAGCAGCCTGTAAATTCCGAGAGTGGTGACTGCAAGCTGAGCCGAGTGTCAGTCTATAACACTCTTTTACAGCCCAGCGAGTCCAGCCACCTCCCCCCCACTCTCCTCACATACGAGCAGGGAGGAATACAGCTCCTCCTCCTCCTTTCAGTCCCGCCCACACTATCTTGGTGTGCTGTATCTGAAGAGAGGGGATGCGTGTTCAGGAAATATGAAAATCAGCAGCATGTGTGTGAATGATGCCTGAGATTCTAGCCTGGACCGTGGGTAAGTGTGTGCACTGCAGACTGCAGTACACTGTAATCACTGAACTGCATTATCTCCATGCCTTCTCTCCCCCATCTGTCTCCCTCCCCTCTCCTGTTCTTTCAAGACATTCACAATTTACTTTCTGTAATGGTCACCACTGTTTACGATATTCCATTCCATCGCCCCACGACAGCTTATCCGACAGTCCGACAGACATCAGACGCGACCCATTTCATTTCCCAGAATAACCGAGACAGCTCTGGTACTGGTTCCAAAATGAATGAATGAATCCTTTAATGGTAACTTAGCTTTCTTATATACAGTACAAGCATGTTACAGTTAATCACAGGGACAAAGACACACTCTACCCACACATCACACAATGGGGGGCTTCATACACATTATTTTAGATAATAACATTCCAATGAGTTAATTACTACTCATTACCCAGACGGTCTGGCTCTGCATTTAGAGGGGTTAATTACTACAGCTTGACAAGTCACATTCCACATCTTAACAGTGTCATTAGCATACACAATGAACAGGTCTTAGGAGCAGTCCTAATTAGCACAATGGACACAAAACAGTATTAGCATTACACAATGGAATGTCTAGGAGCAGACTCAATTAACACCTCAAAAGCATGTGTCCCCACATTGAATGAAAACACTCTATTGACCTGTCGGAGTCAGACTTTAACAACCTGTAATATTTAAAGATATCCTGCAAAACATGAATTATCAGTAATGTCCCATCCCATGTTATTTATCATTATCATTTCTCAGTCACCCTATGCCCAGGGAAGGGCTCCTGCATGCCGGCCGGCAATATTTGTATCTGTTTTATGCTCGTTTACTATGTTTTAATGTGTAAGTACATTTTTACTTTTTACAATAAATTTTCGCCAACGGAATTATGCTATGTGCGCCTTTTCCTTTATCCTGAGTATAAGAAGTGTCCCGTCCTGGTCCATTCGGGTTGATCTTGGGAACCACAAGGATTTAAAGGCCGTTGGCTGGGTCACAGTCAGACGCTGACTTGTGACGGACCTCTGGTAAGCTGCTTATTCACTCGGTGGTGGGTGCACCTTTTGGAGTGTGTTCGCTTGGTGACACTTTACAGAGGATCGTTTCTGGGAACGTTTATTTCTACCACTATGGACTATGGACTTCAACGGACTTTAGTGTCATTCTGTTTACCATCAATGATATTGGTGTAACTAATTTTGATTAATCTGTGTGGGGCGCGGCTTTTTATATTCCATTGTTTTCTGTATATCACACGCTTGCTGCAGCCTGTAGTCCTTTTGGGGGGGAGGGGTTTTATAGCGCGGTTTTCTTTTACCTTAATGAAAACACTCTATTGACCTGTCGGAGTCAGATTTTAACAACCTGTAATATTTAAAGATATCCTGCAAAACATGAATTATCAGTAATGTCCCATCCCATGTAATTTATCATTATCATTTCTCAGTCACCCTATGCCCAAAAGGGGCACAGGATGACCCTAGACCCAAGAGTCATTAGTGATGCTGGCATTCGAGTACCCCCCCATCCTTCAAAAGTCTCTGGGTTTCATGGGCCATTCTGTTACACTTTCACTTTCAGTTAGGCAGGTAATATACAGTGCAAATTTCTTTCCTACATCCACAGATTGCAGGAAAGAAACTTGCATGATTCCCAATCAACACAGACAGTGCTGACGGGAATATCCCTCCTGCCCAGCAATTGTATTCTCCCGACAAACAGTGATTCTCACTAGTGGCTATACAGCAACCACTAGTGATAATCATAAGAGAATCTGCTCATTAATGGTTCAAATCTCAGCCAGTTCCTGATGAACCAGCTGAGATTTAAACTGTCTATGGCTGGTCTTAGCTCTTAGGCAGCCCATACATTGATCACTTTTTTTCATTCGACTATTAGGTTGAATGAAAAAAAAAAATGATCCAATTCCCCCATCTACACATTATAGGTGGATGGGGGAATCCTCCCAGTGTGGGACCAGTGCTGGAATGACCAGAGTTGCTGTCCTGTCACGGCTATTCACAGTGCTGGTCTCTGTCTCCTTGGCAGCACATTGGAACCCAGTGCTGGTTACTTTATGGGGCTGATGTACAGGAGGACCAGCACAATTTGTTGTTAGAGATGGGCTGGGCATGTTCAAAAAATCCACATGCCAGAGCCTGCCAGGAAGCCCACACTGCACAGTGCTAATCACAGGCAGTGAGAGATTCCCCGGTCCGCAGCTCTGCACAGATCAGGAAATGTCTCACTGCCCTTGATTAGCACTGTGGAGTATTGGCTTCCTGGCGGGATTGGGCATGTGGGATTTCAAACACACCCGAGCCCATCTCTATTGGTTGTAGACAGTTGAGCTCCCTGCAGGTTGATTAGCAGCAGTAGAGCCTTCTCTGACATGCTGATCGGGATGCAATCCAGGTGATGCTCCCAGTCAAATCCTAGTTTTAAATTTTAGAGATTTTTTTGATCAAAGCCCACACTTTACAGGCATAGAGCCCACACTTTACAGGCATAGAGCCCACACTTTACAGGCATAGAGCCCACACGGCTGCGGAACATATGTTTGATTATATATATATATATGTGGTTGTACTCTTGATGCTAATAAATACTGTATTTATTAGATCTGACTGGGAGCATTACCTGGATCACATCCCGATCAGCATGTCAACAGAGAAGGTTATACAGCATTACTGCTGCTAGGTGACCAGCTGGGGGCTCAGCTCTCTATAACCAATAGTGCCAGCCTTCCCCTGCATGCACCCATAATGTCACCAGCACTAAGTCCTAATGGACTGCCGCCGCTGCCAAAGAGACAGATGCCAGACCAGCGCTGTCAATAGCAGTGACAGTACAGCTGGGAAACCCCACAGTGGCAGAACACCAGGGCTCAGTGGCAAGACAACCTTTGCAACCCTGAAAGTTCTCCCACTGCTTTGGACCCTTATATTTTCTTGGTGTGCTGGTGACATATATCTCTTGTTTTCTGCCACCCTGGGGGGCCCCAGTATAGTAGGAAGGGAGCTCACTGCAGAACATGTAAAAGGGCCCGTTGTGGGATCGTAGTAAAGGGCCCCAGGAGATATATATATATATATAAAATTGCATTTTATAGTTGACCCCCATACTTTTGTCCCTGTCCCCCCATGTGCCCCCCCTAAATATGAAAGCTAGAGACGCCACTGATGCTACCAGCTGTCATGCTCCCCATAGCATCAAAGCAATACCTTGAGGTCAATTAATCAGATTAAGATGAAATTGTTCCAATTTAAAATTGATAAAATAGTATGTCTACTCAAACAGAGACTCTGTGAACAAGGATACTGCAAATCAAAGGTCAAAAAAGTTTGTCACCAAATCACAAGCCTCAACAGGACTAATCTTTTGACACATTTCCCCCCAAGACACTATAAAAAAAAGGGGGCATAAGGTTGGGACTTTGTATGAGGCATATGATCAACAACCATAGGCCTCCATCCCTATTAATGAATAGGTGTGTGTGGGGGGGGGGGGGGGGGGGAGGTTGGGACTTTGAATGAGATGCGTTTTTAGCAATATGTAATTATTCAAAAATAATTAATTATATATATATATATATATATATATATATATATATATATATATATATATATATATATATATAAATAAATGTTTCCATAATAACCAAGCTCAAAGTTACCAACCAAAAAAGCAACAAACCAAATTAACCTGTCTAGCTGTAAGCATTAAAAACAGAGGTTTAGTTGAATGTATTTGCAAATACCTGTGTAAGCTGCAGGCCCCGTCAAGGCTCTCTGTGTACTGCAGTCCTAACTATGACATTTTGAAGTGGGAGCACAGGTGTGCTAATCAATAGATAGAGGCAGGTGACTGGGGGTAACCCAGTCCTCCTTAAAGGGGCAGGAGCAGACCAAACACCCAGCGCATAGAAGCAAAGGTGCTGGTGTGCTACCTGACCATGCCCCTACCTATGGCCGGTTAAACAATAAAGAGCACTGGAAAAAAAAACCGCATGTGTATATACAAAGATATTACAAAAAAAATGCAGTAGTGGAAATATTCATGCCTTCCAAACCAAAACACCACCGAAATAAATGCGGACCACATCAACCCGGGTCAGCTAGTCAATAAATGACAATGCACAATTAACTGTCAATTGTAAATCTGTGGAGGCACTTTATTCCACTCCTGAAACGCATCTCCATCCCTAGATAATGTAAAAAAAGGGGGGGATAAGGTTGGGACTTTGTATGAGGCATATGATCAACAACCATAGGCCTCCATCCCTATTAATGGATAGAGGGGGGGGGGGGGAGTTTTGGGACTTTTAATGAGATGCGTTTTTAGCAATATGCAATTATTCAAAAATAATTAATTATATATTTTAAAAAATGTTTCCTTAATAACCAGGCTCAAAGTTACCAACCTAAAAAGCAACAAACCAAATTGACCTGTCTAACTGCATTAAAAACAGAGGTTTAGTTGTCTCCACAGATTTACCATTGACAGTTTATTGTGCATTGTACCTTATTGACTAGCTGACCCGGGTTGATGTGGTCCGCATTTATTTCGGTGGTGTTTTGGTTTGGAAGGCATGAATATTTCCACTCCTTGCAAAATTGCAAAACCTACCAATTTATTCTCTAGGGCCTCTGCATTAAAAAAAAAATATATGCTCGGATTCACAAAGCACTTACGCCAACGTATCTCCAGATATGCCGCATAAGTACAAATATCCGCCGTAGTATCTGTGCGCCGAACCCACAAACTTAGATACGCCTAAAAACTGACTTCATCCCACCAACGTAACTTGCCTACGCTGGCGTAGAGTGGGTGCATATTTACGCTGGACGCATGTATCCTTCCCATTGATTTTCTATTCATATATGCAAATGAGGGAGATACGCAGATTCACAAACGTACCCGGCGCATGATTTAAGCGGTTTGCGTAAGTTTTACTTTCGGCGTAAAGTTATTCCCCATAGATGAGGCGCAACCCATGCAAAGGTATGGACCAGGGAACACAAGCCTACGTATTGTACGTTGGACGTCTGTGAATATGGGCCAAGGTGGGTCTGGCTGGGCGTAGGTTACGTTCACGGCGTACACAGTGATCCGGCGTATCTTAGGCAGTTGTTCCGACGTGGTTGAACGCATGCGCACGGGGATACGTCCATGTCCCAATGCATGGGCAGTTCATTTTAAGTACTTGTCTGGCGCCCGGCAAATCATTTGCATGGGGTCACGCTTCATTAACATGGATCACGCTCACTTTCAGCCCACTTCCACTTACGCTGGCTTACGCCTATGAATATACGATACGCCGGCGCAGAGTTGGGAGCATTTGCTTTGTGAATTCCATGCTTGCCTCTCCGCGCTGCGCCGGCGTAGCGTAAAAGAGATACGCTACGGCAGCATATATATGCGCCAATGTATGTGAATCCGGGCAATTATGTTTGGGGGTTCTAAGAAATTTTCTAGCAAGAAATGCTGAGTGTTAAACAAAAAGTGCCAGAAAATGGGGGTCAAGTGGTTATAGGAGTCATCTTTAGTTTTTAGGTCCAGTGTCTCTTTTAAACCATAGTAGATAATAGTAGATCACACGTTCATTATAACTCTAAAATGAAGGGAATTGTTTCTGTTTAATGACGACCGAGGACATCTATGGACGTCCTCCGCTTTGTGAGGCCTGTAGCTGCAGGCATCATTCAGATATTGCCGTCTTCAGCTGCCGATTCTGTGCACGATAAGAATGATCAAAGAGGCAGTTCCGCCGCTTGATCGTTCTTATAGCCACCATCTGGTGCTTCTCTGGGCTCTCCCGTGCCATTGGGGGCCCGGAGAGCGAATCGCTGGTGCTAGCTGGTAAAGCATAGAGATGACCGGTGACCAGATGGTCACCAGTCATCTCTATGACCGTCGGAGGTCCGGGCGCGACGTAATGACGTCACACCCGGTACCCGTAAGTAAAAAAAGACACAATCGCGGCTGTTGGCATTAGATTGGTGATTTTTTTTTCACAATCTAATGCTTGTAAGAATGGAGGAGAGATGTGGGGTCTTATTGACCCCACATCTCTCCATAAAGAGGACCTGTCACAGTGATTCCTATTACAAGGGATGTTTACATTCCTTGTAATAGGAATAAAAGTGATAAAAAAATAAAAGTGTAAAAAAAAGTGTAAAAAAAATAAATGAAGTAAAATAAAAATAAAATAATTTTTTTTTAAAACGCCCCTGTCCCCGGTAGCTCGCGCTTAGAAGAGAACACGCATTCAAGTCCCGCCCACATATGTAAGCGCCATTCAAACCCCACATGTGAGGTATCGTCGCATGTGTTAGAGCATGTGCAACAATTCTAGCACTAGAACTCCTCTGTAACTCGAAAATAGTAACCTGTAAACAAATTTAAAGCGTCGCCTATGGAGATTTTTAAGTACCGAAGTTTGGCGCCATTCCATTAGTGTGCGCAATGTTAGGTATCTATTTACTCGGCGTAACTTCATCTTTCACATTATACAAACAAATTGGGCTAACTTCACTGTTTTGTTATTTTTTAAATTCATGAAACCGTTTTTTTTCCCCCCAAAAAAGGCTTTTGAAAAATTATTGCGCAAATACCGTGCGAGAAAAAAAGTTGCAATGACTGCCATTTTATTCCCTAGGGTGTCTGCTAAAAAAAATATATAATGTTTTGGGGTTCTGATTAATTTTCTATCAAAAAACTATGATTTTTACATGAAGGAGAGAAGTGCCAAAATAGGCCCGGTTGTCAAGTGGTTAAGTATAGTGGGCGAAGGCATTAATATCATTCCTTTTTGCCCCCAGAGATTTACTATGTTTCATTTTGGAATAGTGGTGAATTCTTGCGCATAATTCTTGGCCAAATTGGTGTCAGAAGAGTCAAGTATTTATTTATTTATTTATTTTATTTTCTGATTTTCTGTGGTGTAGAAGAAACTATTTAGTGTAAAGCAGATCCTCACCCAAGCCAGGTTTACTGTATTGTGTAGCCTGAAGCCGGGTTTCATACCCTGCTGAGTTTTCCAAGCTATTTTTGACCCCTGCAGGGTGTGAAACTACAAAACATCTGATTTAATTAAATAGCAGAGTACAGTATAGTTTTACGAGTTGTTCTTGTAATTTCTAAACTAAACCACTTGACAATTTTACCTTCAATAGAAGAGCATTCTGCAGTCCAGCACCTATAAGAGCATAGTCACACCATGGGGTTGAAAATGCATATGGGTTTTAGTTGTGCATACTACACTACTAAAATTTTACAAGCATTTTCCTCCCACTTTATTCCATGCAGAAATGTGAAATCATGAATAGTTTATAAATTTGAAGTTGTAGCAACATTTGGGACTGGAACAAGTAAAGGATACTAATATTTACAGGTAAAGTTGATCCAGGGAATATCTGATTGCCTGCTGGAGTAAATTGGATCATGCTTTCACACCTAAGCCCTGTACACACGACCAGGAATCCAGTCAACATTGGTTTTCTTGACGGGATTCCTGTCAAGCTTGCCTTGCATACAGACGGGCACTCAAAAGAACCGCCGTTCTTTTGAATATCAAGAACGCGGTGATGTCATTGACAAAGACGAGCATCACATTCGATGCCATCACCGCCATCTTGCTACACCCTACACTGCCCTTGAATGCTACCGCGCATGCTTTAAAGTCTCCCTCAAGCATGCGTGGGTTTACCTGGGGACAGGTAAGCATACTGATGAACGGATTTACCGGCAGGAAACGTTCTGCCGAGAATTCCGATGAGAAAATAGAGAGAAGGTTCTCTATTTATCTTGTCTGGATTTGTCTGGATTCCCGGGCAGTTTTCTCGACGAGAAAACATACACGCAAAAAACATTTCACGGCAAAAAGCTCTCCCAGCAGCTTTCTTGCCGAGAAAACAGGTCGTATGTACGAGGCTTAAGGCAGGCGGATTTTACCGCAGCTAGAAGCACACAATGCTTTCCTATGACATCATTCACACACTACGGTTACCTGCGTTTTTTCCCCCCGTGGTTTTGTGCGGACAGAAAAAATAGAACTGGATGCGTCCAGCTGCAAAATCCCGCAGCTATCGGCACATAGCCGCAGGTAATCGCAGTGCACTGTGTCAGCTGCGTTTGGTATGAATCTTGAGGGGGAACTCCACGCCAAATTTCAAATAAAAAAACGGCATTGGTTCCCCTACAGGAGCATACTAGGCCCTTGGATCTGCTATAGATTTTAAGGAGACACCCCGTACGGCAAAAAAACGGCGTGGGGTTCCCCCCAAAATCCATACCAGACCCGTATTCAAGCAGCAGCCTGGCCGGTCAGGAAAGGGGTGTGGACGATCGAGTGAGCGCCCCCCCTCCTTAACCCTGCCAGGCCGCATGCCCTCAACATTAACCCTGTGGCCCCCCCACCCCAAAGCACCTGTCCCCATGTTGATGAGGACAGGGCCTCTTCCCGACAACTCTGGCTGTTGGTTGTCGGAGTCTGCGGGAGGGGAGCTTATCAGAATCCGAGAGGCCCCTTTTAGAAGGGGGCCCCCAGATGCCGCCCCCCACCCTAGGTGAATGAATATGGGATATAGCGGCCCCCCTCCCTCCCAGGCTTCTTCTGCGTTTTTGGCGGGTGGGGGGGGTGGGTATGCTGTTCTTTACTGCTGTCTGGTTCTCTTCTGCCAGGGGGGGGGGGGCGCTTTCTTCTTTAGCTCGTTTACAGCGGGCTTCTGACGCCTTCTGCTTCTCTTCTCTTCTTCTTCGATGTTGACACGTCGCTTCCTCCCGCTGTAATGCCGTGTGCGCGGCTCGCACCGGCATATATAGGCCTCTTATGATGTCCCAGTCCCAGAATGCTCCGGTACCATAAAGCAGAACTTTATAAAGCAGCTGTTTATAACCTGAATACTTTGTTTAGGGTCAGGTGACAAACAAATTAATGTATGGAGTGCAGGGGTCAAGAGTAAACAACAAACAAAGCAGCAATCTGTATCCGAGTCCCCTCTTACACCAAAGTCCTCAGATTCCCGCTTTACATCAGAGTCCAAGGAGTTCTCCCTTACACCAAAGTCCACATAATCCTCTCTTACATCAGAGCCTCCCCTACATCAGACACCCCAGAGTCTCCCTTGCATTAGACTCCTCCCTTACATTAGAGTCCCCCTTTAACAGGTAGTTCAAGCGAGCAACAACCATCTTCAATGACAGCGGCCGGCAACGACAGTTGGAACTGTAATGTGGACTGGAGACTACAGGGGGTAGCCAGGTGGCACATTGTCACATACTTCTGTGGATAAGAGAAATCAGAATGTTTTTTTACAAGCAACTCTTATAAATAGGTGCCGATCACATGCGATCTCCGAGCAGTGCGAGTTCAGCCATTAGATTCGCACATAAAATAGTGCAGGGACTTGTTTTCCACGCACTAGAATCGGATCGCAGCGGTTCACACAAGGCAGTGTGAACTGCCTGCGGGTAAAGTGCGATGCGTGTACCGGCGCTGTAATCGCGCTGGTTCCTGCATCGCATCAGTGTGATATTTAAAATATCATGATGGTCCAAGATCACAAATACGCAAGTTGTCATTTTAGGGGTAATAAGTGGAAGGAGTTTGGGTAGCTTTTCAGTGCAGACTCAGGTAGAACAGTCTTGCGTTATATTGTCCTATTAAGTGAATTTTTTTTATTGCTTTAAGTGAATCTAGCAAGCTTTAGAGTGACCCTGTTTTTGACTCTAGACTGGGCCTAATGCCGCGTACACACGATCATTTTTTGTGATGAAAAAAAACGACGTTTTCAAAAACGTCATTTAAAATCACCTTGTGTGGGCAAAACTTTGTTTTATGTCTTCAAAAAAACTACAAAAAAAAAATTCGAACATGCTTGAATTTTTTGTGTCGTTTTTCAAAACGTCGTTTTTTGTGTCATAAAAAGTGATGGTGTGTGGGCAAAACGATGTTGAAAACGACGTTTTTGAAGCCGCGCATGCTCAGAACCAAGTTATTCAATGGAACAGAGTGCCGTTGAACGTGGTGTACGTCACCACGCTTTGCTAGAGCATTTTGGAAAAACGATGGTGTGTATGCAACGTCGTTTTGGAAAATGAAGTTTGAAAAACGTCGTTTTGTTTCATCACTTGAAACGTCGTTTTTTTTCATCACTAAAAATGATCGTGTGTACGCGGCATAAGAATTAAAGTGCTTAACAAGGTCACAAGGATAAACTTAAAGCATTTGTTACCCAAACACGTCATATTCCTGATATATGTATGTGTATGAGAAAGTTTCCTGTTCTCTTTGCATTGCTTCCTTTGTATAAAATCCCTGGTGTTCTTGTTAGCCCCTTGCTTACCTATTAAAAACTGACCAAACTAAGCAGAAGAGCACAGTGTGGTCAGTTCTCTAGCTATGCTGGGAACTCTGTATGCTCTGCTCCAATAATCAGACACCCATTGCACAGCCATTCACTGGGAAGCTCAGTGTGCTGCTGCTTCTCCACTCCCAGACCTTATACAGCTAAGAACAGAGGGAATGTGATCACTTATAAAAAAAAAGGGGAAAAAAAGGTATTTTTTCTTACTGGGCACAAATACCCCCCTCCTGCCCAGGCGAAATTTCAGCTTCTGGCACTGCATCACTGTAACTGACAATTGCGCGGTCATGCGACGTGGCTCCCAAACAAAATTGACGTTCTTTTTTTCCCCACAAATAGAGCTTTCTTTTGGTGGTATTTGATCACCTCTGCAGTTTTTTTTTTTTTGCGCTATAAACAAAAAAAGAGCGACAATTTTGAAAACATTTTTTTTTTTACTTTTTGCTATAATAAATATCCCCCAAAAAAATATATATAAAAAACAAAATTTTCCTCAGTTTAGGCTGATACTTATTCGTCTACATATTTTTGGAAAAAAAAATTGCAATAAGCGACTGGTTTGCGCAAAAGTTCTAGCGCCTACAAAATAGTGGACAGATTTTTTATTTTTTATTATTTTATTTTTTTAATAGTAATGGCGGCGATCTGCGATTTTTATTGGGACTGCGACCTTATGGCAGACACATCAGACACTTTTGACACATTTTTGGGACAATTCACATTTATACAGCGATTAGTGCTATAAATATGCAGTAATTACTGTATAAATGTGACTGGCAGGGAAGGGGTTAACACTAAGGGGCAGGAAGGGGTTAAATGTGTACCCTGCATGGTGTTTCTAACTGTGGAGGGAGGTGACTGACAGGGGAGGTGACCGATCTGTGTCCCTATGTACAAGGGACACAGCATCAGTCTCCTCTCTCCCTGACAGGACGTGGATCTGTGTGTTTACACACACAGATCCACGTCCTTGTCTCTGTAACCGCCAATTGCGGGTTAATGGCGGACATCGCGGCCGCCAGGCACGCGCATAGGCATCTCAGTGATGTGGTGGGCGCGCGCCCCCCCCGTGGCTTGAGGAGCCGAGGACATCAAAAGACGTCCTTCCGGCAATTGAGAGCCACCTTGTGGCCGTCTTTAGACGATAGGCAGGATCCCAGGTGGTTAAACTGAATGGATTGTTTTAAAACAGGGATCCTCAAACTACGGCCCTCCAGCTGTTGTAGAACTACACATCCCATGAGGCATTGTAACACACTGACATTCACAGACTAGGCATGATGGGAATTGTAGTTCCTGAACAACTGGAGGGCCGTAGTTTGAAGACCCATGTTTTACAAGGTGATTGTTTACAAACACTTTAAGACATGTGAATGTACTTTGGTACTGTTGTTACTTTAGGTTAGGGTGACCAGACATCCCCAGTTTCAGAGGACAGTCCCCTGATTTAGGACACTGTCCCCGAACCAAGTCTGTCCCTGGTTTTGTCCCCAGATTGGATTTAATAGGGGGCAGGAGCAATTTCAAAGACAGTCAGTGCAGATTTAAAATAAAAAAAATTGAATTACACACCCCGCTCCGCCGTGCCTACTAGCATAGGGGGGTTGTATTTTTCCCATTATCTGTGCCCCTTTCTGATGATCATGTGCTGTTCAGAGCGAAGGGAATATTTCTTCAGTTTCGCTCACATGTTCTTCTGTCTTGTCTCAAATCCTGGCCAGCCATCTGCCTATCTCCTTGCCTTCCCTGGCGGAGTGATCTTCCTCCGCTCCCCATCCAGTAGTAGCCGGGGCCCGAAGAGTGAGACTTGAGAGGCTGTGAGGCGGGCGGCGACGGGCAGAGAGTCGCTGATTGTTGCCATTACTAGTAAAGAAAAAATATGTCCCCGGATTTCATTTAAAAAATCTGGTCACCTTACTTTAGGTACAACTTAGGCCAGCACATGATCACTTTAAAGCCGTTGGCTATATGCCTGGTATATATCCATGCCTTACTCATTCACATTCCATAGTGGCACACTCTACACACATTCTACATCTATCATAGTTTAATTTTCATTACAAGTCTAAACATAACCAATTAAAAAGCATTGAAGTTGTCTTCAAGCCAGTGTTTGAAATAACATTTAAATAGCAGCATAGGAAAGGCGTAATGGGAGAAGTTGGAGCAGTAAGCATCATTTAACTCACTTTAATTCACTTGAATGGTTTCCTGTAGAGACAGCCAAAATGTAGAGGTGCTTATAATTAGCAGAGGCGGCTGCCTAATAGATTAACTCCTAGAAGAATGTGCATATCCGCCGGATTCTTAGCAATTCTACATAGGCGTGTGCACTGAGGACGGTATTGTTCTGCTACTGATTTACACAACGCCTGCCAGATAGGTTCCATATCTCCAGATATCATCATCACTGATAACAAATAATGCTTAAAAAATGCAATCCCAGTTACTGACTACTGACGCTAGTTTAGACAAAAAAATCACTGAGCTTAAAAGGGGTTGTAAAGGTTTGTGTTCTTTCGCCTTAATGCATCCTATCCTATTTCTACTAAGAGAAAAAGGCATCCGTACAAGTGACATTTCCTACTACCTGTAAGTTATGTCCCTTGTGCTGATTTTTCTGTTTTTCATCTTGGGATGCACTTTAGACTTTAACCACTTGCTTACTGGGCACATATACCCCCTTACTGCCCAGGCACAATTTCAGCTTTCGGCACTGTCACTCTTTAAATGAAAATTGCGCTGTCCTGCGACGTGGTTCCCAAACAAAATTTATGTCCTTTTTTTCCCACAAATAGAGCTTTCTTTTGGTGGTATTTGATCACCTGTGCGATTTTTATTTGTTGCACTATAAACAAAAAAAGAGCGACAATTTTGAAAAAAAATGAATATTTTTTACTTTTTGCTTTAATAAATATCCCAAAAAAAAAAGAAAATGTTCTCAATTTAGGCCGATACGTATTTTTCTACATATTTTGGGGGAAAGAAAAATCGCAATAAGCGTATAGTGATTGGTTTGCGCAAAAGCTATAGCGGCTACAAAATAGGTGATAGGATTCTATCTTTTTTTTCATTTTTTTTTTTACTAGTAATGGCAGCGATCTGCGATTTTTATCGGGACTACGATATAATGGTGGACACATCGGACACTTTTGACAGATTTTTGGGACCATTCACATTTATACAGTGAACAGTGCTAAAAATATGCACTGATTACTGTATAAATGTAACTGGCAGGAAAGGGGTTAACACTAGGGGGCAAGGAAGGGGTTCAAATTTGTAACCTGGGAGTGATCCTTACTGTGGGGGGAGGGGACTGACTGGGGGAGGTGACTGATCTGTGTCCCTATGTACAAGGGACACAGCATCGTTCTCCTCTCTCCCTGACAGGACGTGGAGCTCTGTGTTTACACACAGAGCTCCACGTCCCTGCTCTAAAACTAAGCTGATTGTGGGTACCTGGCGGACATCGCGGCCGCCAGGCACACGCATCGGGATCTCAGTGATGCGCCGGGCACGTGCACGCTCGCCCCCCCAGTGGCCACTGGGCCAGGCTGTAAAAAGACGGCCTTCCGGATCTATAGAGTCACCTTGTGGCCGTCTTTTTACTATGACCCGGGTCTCAAGAAGTTAAAGTAAACCTGTCACAAGCTTGAGTGAGCTATAAGTAAAAGTTGCCTTCGGCAAAAACAACATGTCAAAATGTAGATCCCAAAGCACCAAGAACACAGCCAATCTGTTCCTGTAATAGCATATGTTTTATTAATTACAAAACATTACTGAAGCATAGCAAGGAAAAAAACTATTTCCTAATCCCTCTCCTTTCACCATAAAACTCACCTTCTCTGTAAGCCTTAAAGGGTCACTAAAGGATTTTTTTTTTTTTTAGCTAAATAGCTTCCTTTACCCTACTGCAGTCCTGGTTTCATGTCCTCATTGTTCATTTTTTCTCTGATGTTGCTGTAATTCTCCTCTGTTTTGGACACTTCCTGGTTGTCTGTTTCCTGAGGACCACAGTACTGGGAGCTTCTAGTTTCGTTTTCCAAACCATCACTGCTCTAAGGCTCTGTCCGGCACAGATACAGGATAACATGCAAAAACGAAACTCGATGCAAAAACTAAACTAACAAAAATTCAGGCACATTATATGATTGATTTTTATCTATTTTTAATCGTTTTTTAAAAGGAATCAGTTAACTATTATGTCTCTATACCCTGTAAACAGTCATTTCAGCATTTTTTTTTTTCCTTTACAACTCCTTTAACTGGTGTTAGAGCTGAACCCAGGTTTCGGTAAGTTTATTATCTTTTGATGTGTTTGTACCTCTGCAGTGTAGCCATATGTTTTCTTTATTTGAATGAGCATAAAAATGACTTTAAATCTGTGTTTATTGATACAGAAAACTTTGGTAGCCCCCAGTGGCATGGCCATCTTAATAGCATCATGGACCCCTGGGCAAAGTAATGCTCTGGGGCCCCTATAATGGAGACAGTGCAGGTAAACAGATATCAAGTAGGTAGAAGGCAGACAAGCGGAGCTTCCCCTTTTGGGTGGAGCTCCGCATTTACTGCATGAACAATCATTCTGTACAGCAAAGAAGCAGTAGGAAGATACTACATACATAAAGTAACATAGCTGTCCTGTGCATATAATATATCTGCTATATTGATGCCTCCCCAGCACTATGGCCCCTCTGCAGCACTGCCAGCCTGCCTCCCTTGTGTATCCATCATTCTCAGTGCCACCATGGGGCCCCCAATTTCAGGGGAAGAGTGGGCTCAAGAATCAGCTGCTTTGGGGAAAGTGCAGGGGCCCCAATGCAGCTGGGGCCCCTGAGCTGTGCCCAGGTGTGTCCTCTCATTAAGACAGCCCTGCCCAGGGGTTCTGCCGCAGTATATGTATACCACCCAATGTTGTTTCCTGTGTTGTTCTCAATGTGCGTTTACGGTCAATACTGTCAGAGCACGTAGATACCCAAAGCCTCCTCTGTAGTTCCAGCTCCTGTGAACTCAGAGGGAGGCAACGGAAGTTGTGCAGAAAGCGGAAGGTGAGGAAGGAGGTGACTTTCAATGGCAGGGCTGATCATAGACTGCATGAGGGAACATGGAGCTTGAGCACATGGCTGGATAAGGAAGTGAGAACCAATGATGAATCTGTGTGAGGCAGCAATGTGATGTAGAATGCATGGGGGGCAGAGAGCTGGACCAATGTGTGTATAAAGCAGGGGTCTCCAAACTATGGCCCTCCAGTTGTTCAGGAACTACAATTCCCATCATGCCTAGTCATGTCTGTGAACAGGGCCGGCCTTAGGTGTTCAGGCGCCCTGTGCGAGCTAATCCTGTGGAGCCCCCCCCCACCCCAGACCGCTACACACTGACTGCTACACAATACACACTGACCGCTACACAATACACTACACACTGACCACTACACACTGACACTACAGCATTGGTGCATTTTACTATAGATCCATTGGTGGACTACAAGGTCCAGCATTTTACTATAGCAGGTATTGGTGGACTACAAGACCCAGCATTTAGTCCCACCAATGCCTCCTATAGTAAAATGCTGCGCCTTGTAGTCCACCAATGCCTCCTATAGTAAAATGCTGCGCCTTTTACTATAGGAGGCATTGGTGGACTACCAATGCCTCCTATAGTAAAATGCTGGGCCTTGTACTCCACCAGGACTCCCTTTACCTTATATCAGTCCCCCCTTGATTAGATCAGGGAACCCACCCATCAGTGTCCCCTTCCCCGTGAAAGACCCCCCATTAGACTGCCTTACCGAGAGATGCTTTGAGCCAGGAAGTGTGGGAGACGGAGTTTGTGGGTGGAGCTCCTCTACTGTAGTGTCATTTTCCTTCCTTTAATTGTGTGGAGAAGTGTACCGGCAGGACACAGGATTCAGGACACATCCAAACTGGTTCACTCACTCACAGGGCTGCTGTTAGCAATTATTGGGGCCCCATGCAGCCACCCCCTGAGGATGGAAAGAGGTGGGGGGGAGGAGAGAAAGAGAAAAAGAGAGAGAGAGAGAGAAGAGAGAGAGAGAGAGAGATTAGAAAAAGAGTGGGAGAGAGGAGGAGGCGAGGGGGGAGAGAGAGAGAGGGGGTGAGTTGGTGGGGGTGAGGATGAGAGAGAGAGAGAGAGGGAGGATTAAAGAGTGGTAGGTGGGAGAGAGGAGGAGGTGAGAGGGGGGAGAAAGAGGGGATTGGGTGAGTTGGTGGGGGTTAAGAGAAAGAGTGGTGGGTGGGAGAGAGGAGGTGAGCGAGGGGCTAAGAGAGAGTGAGGAGGGGGGTGAGACAGAGGAGGGGGGGTAGGGTGACACAGAGGAGGGGGAATAAGGTGACAGAGGTGGGTGACACAGAGGAGGGGGGTAAACTTACACAGAGGAGGGGGGGTGAGACAGAGAAGAGGGGGTGAGACAGAGAAGAGGGGGTGAGACAGAGGAGAGGGGGTGAGACACAGAGGAGAAGGGGTGAGACACAGAGGAGAGGGGGTGAGACACAGAGGAGAGGTGGTGAGACACAGAGGAGAGGGGGTGACACAGAGGAGAGGGGGGTGACACAGAGGAGAGGGGGGTGACACAGAGGAGAGGGGGGGTGACACAGAGGAGAGGGGGGTGACACAGAGGAGAGGGGGGTGACACAGAGAAGAGGGGTAAGCTTACACAGAGGACGGGGGGTGAGCTTACACAGAGAAGGGGGGGTGAGACAGAGGACGGTAGGTGAGACAGTGGAGGGTGGGTGAGACAGAGGAGAGGGGGTTTGACACAACAGAGGAGAGGGGGCGTGACACAGAGAAGAGGGGTAAGCTTACACAGAGGACGGGGGGTGAGCTTACACAGAGAAGGGGGGGTGAGACAGAGGACGGTAGGTGAGACAGTGGAGGGTGGGTGACACAGAGGAGAGGGGGTTTGACACAACAGAGGAGAGGGGGCGTGACACAACAGCGGAGAGGGGGGGTGACACAACAGAGGAGAGAGGGGGTGACACAACAGAGGAGAGGGGGGGTGACACAACAGAGGAGAGGGGGGGTGACACAACAGAGGAGAGGGGGGGTGACACAACAGAGGAGAGGGGGGGTGACACAACAGAGGAGAGGGGAGGGTGACACAACAGAGGAGAGGGGAGGGTGACACAACAGAGGAGAGGGGGCATGACACAACAGAGGAGAGGGGGCGTGACACAACAGAGGAGAGGGGGGCGTGACACAACAGAGGAGAGGGGGGGTGACACAACAGAGGAGAGGGGGGGTGACACAACAGAGGAGAGGGGGGGTGACACAACAGAGGAGAGGGGGGTGACATAACAGAGGAGAGGGGGGGTGACACAACAGAGGAGAGGGGGGGTGACACAACAGAGGAGAGGGGGGTGACATAACAGAGGAGAGGGGGGGGTGACAAAACAGAGGAGAGGGGGGGTGACATAACAGAGGAGAGGGGGGTGACATAACAGAGGAGAGGGGGGTGACATAACAGAGGAGAGGGGGGGGTGACACAACAGAGGAGAGGGGGGGTGACACAACAGAGGAGAGGGGGAGTGACACAACAGAGGAGAGGGGGGGTGACACAACAGAGGAGAGGGGGGGTGACACAACAGAGGAGAGGGGGGGTGACACAACAGAGGAGAGGGGGGTGACACAGAGGCGGGAGGTAAGCTGACAGAGCAGATGAGCAGGACTCACATCATGAGGCAGGACTCCGGGAGCAAGCAGGCACGATGATCGTATCCACAGTGCAGCCCCGCCCACGCCTCCACACATGACCAGCACAGCCATTCACAGACCCCCATATCTGCTTACTGGCCCGCTCCGCACATCGCACATGGCCCGTTCGGCCAATCACAGGGCACCAGCGCAGCGCAGATCATGCGCACCGCCCGAGACAGAAATCCGGCTGCTACAAGCCGCAGGACGGTGGAATGTGTACCCGGGCAAAATAGGTGGCAAGTGGCAACCCTATGCACAGCGCCCCTGTTCCCATGGCACCTTGTGCGGGCGCACAACCCGCACAACGCAAAGGCCGGCCCTGTCTGTGAATGTCAGAATTTTGCAATGCCTCATGGGACGTGTAGTTCCGCCACAGCTGTATGGCCATAGTTTAAGATCCATGGTATAAGGCATGTAAAATTCATTTTAGTAGTTTGCAGGATTCAAAATTGTGAGTTTAGTGGTCCATGAGGTTTGAAAGGTTGGCGACCACTGGTTTAATTGACCATGTATCCTCCTGGTAAACACTTTGCAACATACTTTCTCTTTAATTCATTTAGAAAATCCTTGGCAGATGTTGGAATATAATCTGGCTATCGATATTGTGGAGGGACTTGTTTTTCTAGTGAGAAACAAGGATGTCATTATTGCCTCCCAGTTTCCACTACACCAGTTATATGAGCGTAAAATAATAAAACTTACAAGCAAAATATCATCATGACTTTTATGACCACTTGAAAGTCAATTAAAGGCCTGTGGTTACAAAAGGCAAGTAGGTTTGCGCTAAAAGATAAAAGATAAGTCGCACTTTAAAAAAGCCAACCTGTGGTGTGCGCCTTGAAAGTGTTTTCACACAAGAATACAGCCATAACCACAGTGGAGAAATGCCTGATAAACACAGCTCTAATGTAATGGAGATGACAGTCAAGTCAATAAATGTTGGATAAGTATCTCAATGTGCCCATATCAACTGAAAAGGAAGGAACTGGTGTCCCTTGGGACATTTTATCTTCTTAAAATGTCTACTCTAGAATCCACAGAGAGTGCAGTTTACTAAAAGCTTCATCCCACTGGGACAATTTCATAGCTTCTCTTCCTTTCACTCAGTTTTATGAGTTGCAGATTTTATTCTTTTTATGGTCTTTATTTTCTATTGCAATGTCTCATTTCTTTATAACTCACACGAAAGTATTTATACTGTCCTACTGAACTCAGGTTGCTTGATCAACACCTATAATTTTCTTACAAAAAATACCCCACCCCTGAGTAAGTAGCAGCTCCTTTTCAATGGACAGTTGATTGACAGGTAACAAGTAACTCAACAGATTAAGACAAAAACAAATAAAGTGTTCACTATGGCAGAGCAAGGCTTCACACCGACAGCCGTTAAAGTGAAACACTATCCAGAATTCCATATATGCTACATATATGCGGCTTTGTTTTTCAAAGTGAAGAGAGAAATCAACTAATAATTAATTGATTTAAACCACGCTTGTCTCTAAGTGAAACTATTTCAAGTCCAATAAATAATTGTGACAAAAAAGAATAAAAAATAAAATGAGAATGTCCAATGAAGTCATGAATATTATCTGAAACTCAAACTATAAAACGAGTATGGAAAATCAAGAAATAAAATGTATGGATCTTCCAATTCCTGAAGAGCACGAATGGAGTGACTGTAGATCTTCCTCCACCATCACCTTCCAAACATCCTGCTCACCAGAGTTGTATGACCCCCATTACAGGTAGCCATATCATAAGCGCTATATGGAAATTGCCAATAAGGATTTCCGCAGTCTCATTACCGATCCGACCGACTATCCAATCAATTTTCCAGAGCACCCCTTACCAGGAGATCCCAAACTCTAGTAGATCTTGCCAATGGGGAAATTAGCACCACCCCAATAAAGTTCTAATCAAATATCCAGGGCCAGATTCTCATAGAATCGCCCTGGTGTAGCGTAAGCCATTTACACTACGCCGCTGCAACTTAAGATTCTCCATGCACTTGCTCCTTAGTTTGCGGATGCGTAGAGTAAATGGCCCAGCGTAAGGCCGCGTAATTCAAAGGGGGCGGCTTGTATTTAAATTAAGCGTGCCCTCGCGTCGATCGAACTGCGCATGCGCCGGCCGGGCAAAAAGCCCAGTGCGCATGCTCCAGCTCACGTTGGAAAGCGTCGGTGAAACCGACGTCAAAACGACGTGATCGTCACTTACGCGATGCCCTATTCGCGAACGACTTAGTAAAACAACAGAACCGACGGAAAAAGCCGACGCTGACCCGACGCCATACTTAACATGGCATCCAACGGCACCCGACGGCATCTGACGGTACTGCGTAAGGTTACACATCTTTGCAGGGGTAACCTTACGCGGACGAAAACAACGTAAGCGACGACGGGGCGGCGTAAAAGTGTTTGGGAATCGGCGTATTAGCCTCATTTGCATAGGCAAATGAGAAAACAACGTAAAGGCCACCTAGTGGCCGGAGTTGTCATTACATCTACGATCCGCAAGTGTAATTGTATTACACTTGTCGGATCTTCACCCGTATCTATGCCAAAGTGATTCTAAGAATCACTCGCATAGATACCGGTGAAAAAAAACGGCGATACCCCGTCGTAGCGCCTCTGAGAATCTGGCCCCCAGTGGTCAGAGGAAAAAGGCAGAAAAGAGGGCTTCCATGGTGAAGTATATCAAAAATGTATTCCAAAAAACGATTTAAAACAGATCACCCTTGCAGCTCAAGTTCCATGTATTAAGGAATGCCATTAGTGTTCCAGCTGCGTTAGAAATGGCTGAAGTGACGTGTCACGTCCAAATTTCTTACATGTTTCATCAGCACGCAACTGACGTCACTGCAGGTCCACCCTTTAAAGCGGATCTCCCACGCCAGGTACGTTTTTTTTTTAATTGGCTATGTAAAACTTAAATTACCTTAATTAACCTCTGCAACTCATGTGTTCTGTCTCCGCCAGCCGCTCCGCAGCTTTGCAGTGTGAAATAATAAGTTATATTCCCCCTTCCGGTGTAGGCACCAGTTTAACTGTGGGCATAAGCCCACAGCCCGGCACTTCCTTTTCCAGGTGGATGATGATGTCCCAGCATCCACCGCTAGATCTCGCGCATGCGCGCGAGCAACGGGGACCATCGGCTTTGGCGTCTGTGTTGCCATGAAATCGCGCGATATCTTGTCTAACATGGGAAGAATACGATATCAAGGGAGCTATGAAACGAGCTCCCAGAAAACACTGCGCGGGACAGGAAACAAAGAGAAACCCGAGCAAAAACCCAAGGAAGGCAGACCGGAAGACCATCTAGTTTTATGGTACTGTGAATATTATTTTTATTGAAAATATCGGTTTCTGCATCGTTTTGGAGCATTATTAATTATGCGATCATGTTAAATTTTGGGTGAAGATCCGCTTTAACATATTTTTATGTTGATCCCACCTGTAGATCTGCTATTTTCCAACTTCCTGTAATAGGGTGACAGGGTGGACAGAGCATTCTGAAGCCCTGTACACACACTCGGTTTTCTCGGCGGTAAAAAGTCCACCAGGAAAGCCGAGAACTCGGCAGGAAAACTGCCATGGAGCTTTGGCCAGTAGGGATGAGCCTAATACCCCCCCATTCGATTCGCACCAGAACGGACCGAACGTTCGCGCAAACTTTAGAACCCCATTGAAGTCTATGGGACCCGAACGTTTGAATTCAAAAGTGCTATTTTTAAAGGCTAATATGCAAGTTATTGTCCTAAAACGGGTTTGGGGACCTGGGTTTTGCCCCAGGGAACATGTATCAATGCAAAAAAAAGTTTTAAAAACTTACGTTTTTTTGGGAGCAGTGATTTTAATGATGCTTAAAGTGAAAAAAAATTGAAAAATTCCTTTAAATATCGTACCTGCTGGGTGTCTATAGTATGCCTGTGAAGTGGCACATGTTTAGAACTGTCCCTGAACAAAATGACATTTTGTTGTTAAGTAGCTCCAGCCAAAAAATAAATTTTTAAGCTTTTCGGAAAACATAGAGAAGGATTATCACCCCTGTAACATTTGTTTTTCTGTCTGTGCACATCTGTTCAGAAGATTGCACCTCACTTTCTGTCCCAATGACAAATTATTTTTTGAAAATTATTTTTTTCTTTAGTGAAACAAGGATTGGTGATAAAGCATCAGTGGACAGGAGACACCTCTTACAGAAGAGAATCCCCCTCCTACCCCTTCCTAGGGGTAGATTTCCTCTCACTTCCTGTTGTCTCCTTCCGTTTGCAAGTAGGAGTCGTTTGTAAGTTCGATGTTTGAAAGTAGGGGCCTGCCGTATATACTCTGCAGACATTTGGGCCCTAGGTGTTGGTGTTGCCACAACACTGTAAGCCCTCACAGTTAGTCTTGGTGGGCGCTGGAACGCCCTGCTGTGTGAACTATTATATCAAGAATTATAATTACATGCCATTGTTGAACAGTGGTAGAAAAATTGGGCCTTTGGTGCTGGCGCTGGTGCCACAACACTGTAAGTCCTCACAGTTACTCTTGGTGGGCGCAGGAATGGGCCCTGCTGTGAAATAATAAAACAAGAATTGTAATTACATGCCCCTGTTGAACAGGGGCAGAAAAATTGGGCCTTTGTTGGTGGTGGTGGTGGTGCTGGTGCCACAACACTGTAAGCCCTCACAGTTACTCTTGGTGGACGCAGGAATGGGCCCTGCTGTGAAATATACTCTATTGATACTCTATAGATACTCTATTTGGAGCGAAGGAATGAGCCCGTTGCAAAGTATTGCAACAAAAATTTTAATTACATGCCCCTGTTAAACAGGGGCAGAAAAATTAGGCCTTAGGCACTGGTGTTGGTGCCACAACACTGCAACCCCTCACAGATACTTTAGTTGGAACCCAGTAATAAGCTCTGCTGCAAAGTATTGCATCAAAAATTGTAATTACATGCCCCTGTTAAACAGGGGCAGAAAAATTGGGCCTTAGGCACTGGTGCTGGGGCCAGAACACTGCAACCCCTCACAGATACTCTAGTTGGAGTGTAGGAATGAGCCCGCTGCAAAGTATTGCATCAAAAATTGTAATTACACCAGCTTTATGTAGCTTTAGGTGCACACTGTGCAGAGGACACAGACAGTACACACACCACGTAGCTTTAGGTGCACACTGTACAGAGGACACAGGCAGTACACCATGTAAAAGTACTTGCAGAATGATCCTGTCAGAGAACCACCCATGGAACAACTGGCAGACCTGTCCTGCCCTATTTAAAGCTTGCTGCAGCAGTCACCAACTGCTGCATGATCTTCAGCTCTTGGTGTACTCCTGAGTCCTTGTTCCTGTTTCCTTGTCCTACTGTTGTCAAACCCGGCTTGCCTGACCAGACTTCTCCGCGCATGACTCCCGGCTTGTCTCTCGGCTTATCCTGTGTCCTGTTCCTGTCTGCCTGATCCAGTGTATGACCTCGGCTTGCCTTCTGACCTGTTCCAGTAACTTACTTTCTGCTTGCTGCCAGTGTATGACTTCCGCCTTGGATCCTGACTCCGCCCCTGGGTTTTCCTGCTACACCACCTCATCTGGTACTTCCGTGGTACCCCTGCCTGACTGCTTATCCTGTTCTACAGCTGATCTCCAGCATCTACTCAGCAAGTCGCAGCTGGCAACTCCTGCATTTCTGGGCATAGCACCCCTGTGTCTCCTCCAGGGGGCGTTCTGCCCTTAGTCGCAAGGGAAGCCCTCTCAGCACTTCGGCCTATGGTAAGGTACGTGACAGATCCCCTGCCTGTGGTATTAATATGAGCAGATCCCTGCCTCTAATATGAGAAACACCAGCTTTAGGTGCACACTGTGCAGAGGACACAGACAGTACACCACATGAAAGTATTTGCAGAATGATCCCCTGCCTGTGGTATTAATATAAGCAGATCCCTGCCTCTAGGAATAAATATGAGAAACACCAGCTTTACATAGCTTTAGGTGCACACTGGGCAGAGGATACAGACAAAACACACACCACATAGCTTTAGGTGCACACTGTGCAGAGGACACAGACAGTACACCACGTGAAAGTACTGTGGCTAGCACAATCACCTGTCTGCCTGTCAGTATATTAGGAAGAGCGAATCTAGCTAAACTCAATACAGTGTATAAATATATATACAACACCTGGGATGCATATATATCCTCTACACACTGTAACTTTAACTGACTAGCCTGCCTGCCTGCCCTAGCTAACTCCAAAATATGACACTCTCTCTCTGTAAACCACCGCAACACACTTCACAAGGCCGACTTCCAGGTTGCCTTATATAGTGTGGGGCCCCCAGAGCCATAATTGGCCAAAGCCACCCGTTTTTTGCAAGCTGTGATTGGCCAAGCATGCGGGTCATAGTGCATGCTTGGCCAATCATCAGCCAGCAATGCACTGCGATGCCGCAGTGAATAATGGGCCTGTGACACGCCACTCGAATTTGGCGCGAACGGCACATAACGTTCGTTATTTGAGGAACGGTCGAACATACGATGTTCGAGTCGAACATGGGTTCGACTTGAATACGAAGCTCATCCCTATTGGCCAGTTATCCCGTCCGTGTGTATGCTCCATCGGCACTGCCTTAGTAATGAGTTACCTGGTTTACCTGGGTTCAGTACGTGTGTTCGGCAAACATTACTACACGTCGGGTGCCAAAACCTAACCATATTAAAGCCAATGGGAGCCAAATGTTAAAAAATATCAATGACCATTTCCTAAGCAAATAACGTGGGGGGGGGGGGGGGGCTGAGCAGTGTTCCTGGAACAGCCTGGCCCTATTCAGTTGCAGAAGGGATACATTTTGACATTATGTGATGCAAAGCAAAATGTCTGTGGCATATGTACCCCTGTCCACTACATTTGCAGCATACGGGAGGGGGGCAGTAAAGGGATGATGCACCTACCCAACAACAAGTATAAATGAGACCTTAGAGATTATGTCAGAGCAAAATAAACAAGAAACAAAATGCAATATGTCCCTGTGATACAGTTGTTGCTGCGTTTTGCCTCTTTATGCTATGAGCACAGTAATATACCTGTTGATCTTGCAGGATCTGGCACTCTAATGCCACGTACACACGATCGGAAATTACGACAAGAAAACCGTGGATTTTTTCCAACGGAATGTTGGCTCAAACTTGTGTTGCATACACACGGTCACACAAATCTTGTTGGAAATTCTGACCGTCAAGAACGCGGTGACATACAAGACGTACGAGGAGCCAAGATCAATGAAGTTCAATAGGCAGTTCTACTCTTCTGCTTGATTCTGAGTATGCATGTTTTTTGTGCGTCGGAATTGCATACAGACGAGCGGATTTTCTGATAGGAACTTTTTCCGTCTGAAAAATAGAGAACCTGCTCTCAATCTTTTGTTGGTGGAAATTCCGACAGCAAAAGTCCAGTGGAGAATACACACGGATGGAATTTCCTACCAAAAGCTCACATCAGACTATTCTTGTCTGAATTTCCGATTGTGTGTACGGGGCATTACTTCTTGCTGGACTGACAACAAAATGCCTCTGCTTCATTAAAATCTAAAGGTGTGTTGTTAGCCCTGCCCAGTTTTCTCCAGCTGGACTACAAAGCACTTTTCATCGTCATATCATGGGGAGGGGGTGTTCTGTAGTCCAGTAGGGAGAGCTCAAATAAGACTGACCTCTTTACACAGCAGAGGCAGCGTTCTTGACCCAATAAAGGAAGTTTGGAATTTACTGGGTTTCTGGCAGGATCGGCAAGCATATTTCTGTACTTGCAGCATGTCCAAAAACAAAATATAGGGAAATACATTATATACTATGTGTAGCGCCTATGTACTTCCAAGTACTGGTGCTAGTGAAATTTAAGGGATAATCAGAGTGTAAGTAGGGTTGTCCAGATACCGATACTAGTATCGGTATCGGGACCGATACCAAGTATTTGCAGGAGTACTTGTACTCGCGCAAATGCTCCCGATACCTAAATAGAATACTTTTTTGTATTTATCAACATGTTCTGTGAAAATTCTTTGAGTTTTTTTACTACTGCGTGACAAGAAAATAAAACATTTTTATTCATTTTCATCTGTCTTGAGTTAGAGTTCTTCATAATTCTAAAGAAAATATCCTTAGTCTGTATTGTGGTTTAAAAACTGTCACATGACATTAAAAAAAAGTATCGGTATTCGGTATCGGCGAGTACATGGAAAAAAGTATCGGTACTTGTACACGGTCCTAAAAAAGTGGTATCGGGACAACCCTAAGTGTAAGTGACTCTGATTTCAATTATGATTGTTCAGTTAGGGTCTGTTTCAGCTTGGCTGTACTGTGGGCTCATTCTGTTGTGCCTGGGTTGTTATTCCACCCCGGGACGATAGGTGGCAGCAGCGGAAGCTGAGGTTTGGGTGTTCTCTCCAAGCGACCAATGAGGAGGCTTGGGCCTCGCTGGGCATGCTGGGAGAGGGTACTTATGGATCAGACGCCATTAGGGCTGGGTCTTCTTCTTCGAGTGTGGCACCCACCTTTATGGTTGCCACATCACCGCGCCCCTAGCGTTATGGCCTACCTGGCCGGGGCATGTGTGCCACACCGCGTTCCTTGTTTATGGGACATGTTGGTCCGGAACATTTAAGCATGAAGGGGACTCAGTGAGCGACTGAGTTCCCACTTTTGAAGATCCCAAGCAAATGTGTCTGTTCAGTGGGGAGTCCACCTGAGGAATGCCATTGAGAGGCTGGCGGTCCAACAGGATTCAGACAAACCACTGGGGATCAAGGTACTGGACACTGAAGGATTGACTCCTCTTTCAGTTGGTACTTGGGCGACGTTAAGAAGAAGATTCAGGGGAAACTTTACTTAGGAGGGGCTCCTCTGTAACCGCAATCAGAGAGGGCCTGGGGCAGAGGTGTCTCCCTGAGTTCTTCCTAGAAGGGTCTGTGAGAGAGACATCTTCCTAAAGTTCCGAGTGATACTCTGGCTGCCAGATCGGTGAGAGAGACGTGTCCAGGTACGCTATACCCACTCCGGCAGTGCTTTACGTGGGCCGGAACGCGGCGGTACTCAGTACCGCCACTTCCAAAAATGGCCCTGGAGAGTACCAGCACCTCTCCGTGCCCCCAGTACGTGCGTTTCCCGTACCGGAACGCAGAACCAGGCGGCACTTTCAGGGGAGCGGCAGCCCGCGGCTCCCGGCCGCGGTGGACTTTAAAACGGCCATGGAAAAAAAAGGGCGCGCCGCGCTGTGATACATGTCCCGCCCTCCTCCTCCTCCTAGCTCGTGTGATAGAGCCAGTGTGCTGTCTGTCACACAAGCTGGACTAGAGGAGGGGGGCGGGACATGTATCAGCGCGCGCGCCAGAACTGTTACCGTGGAGAGAGGAGAGGAGAGGAGAGGAAGAACTGCCTTCAGAACTGTGAGTACTGCAATGAGTACACTGTACACGTGTGAGGGGGAGGAGAGGGAAGACAGGGAAGAGGGCTGCTGATGGGGACACACACTCTGATCTGATGTAAGGAGGTGCTGATGGGGGACACTCTGATGTAAGGAGGTGCTGATGGGGGACACTCTGATGTAAGGAGGTGCTGATGGGGGGGACACTCTGATGTAAGGAGGTGCTGATGGCGGACACTCTGATGTAAGGAGGTGCTGATGGGGACACTCTGATGTAAGGAGGTGCTGATGGCGGACACTCTGATGATCAGAGTGTCCCCATCAGCACCTCCTTACACCAGAGTGTCCGCCATCAGCACCTCCTTACATCAGAGTGTCCCCCCCATCAGCACCTCCTTACATCAGAGTGTCCACCATCAGCACCTCCTTACATCAGAGTGTCCGCCATCAGCACCTCCTTACATCAGAGTGTCCGCCATCAGCACCTCCTTACATCAGAGTGTCCCCATCAGCACCTCCTTACATCAGAGTGTCCCCCATCAGCACCTCCTTACATCAGGTGCTGATGGGGGACACTCTGATGTAAGGAGGTGCTGATGGGGACACTCTGATGTAAGGAGGTGCTGATGGGGGACACTCTGATGTAAGGAGGTGCTGATGGGGGACACTCTGATGTAAGGAGGTGCTGATGGGGACACTCTGATGTAAGGAGGTGCTGATGGGGGACACTCTGATGTAAGGAGGTGCTGATGGGGACACTCTGATGTAAGGAGGTGCTGATGGGGACACTCTGATGTAAGGAGGTGCTGATGGGGACACTCTGATGTAAGGAGGTGCTGATGGCGGACACTCTGATGATCAGAGTGTCCCCATCAGCACCTCCTTACACCAGAGTGTCCGCCATTAGCACCTCCTTACATCAGAGTGTCCCCCCCCATCACCACCTCCTTACATCAGAGTGTCCACCATCAGCACCTCCTTACATCAGAGTGTCCGCCATCAGCACCTCCTTACATCAGAGTGTCCGCCATCAGCACCTCCTTACATCAGAGTGTCCCCATCAGCACCTCCTTACATCAGAGTGTCCCCCATCAGCACCTCCTTACATCAGGTGCTGATGGGGGACACTCTGATGTAAGGAGGTGCTGATGGGGACACTCTGATGTAAGGAGGTGCTGATGGGGGACACTCTGATGTAAGGAGGTGCTGATGGGGGACACTCTGATGTAAGGAGGTGCTGATGGGGACACTCTGATGTAAGGAGGTGCTGATGGGGGACACTCTGATGTAAGGAGGTGCTGATGGGGACACTCTGATGTAAGGAGGTGCTGATGGGGACACTCTGATGTAAGGAGGTGCTGATGGCGGACACTCTGATGTAAGGAGGTGCTGATGGGGACACTCTGATGTAAGGAGGTGCTGATGGGGGCCACTCTGATGTAAGGAGGTGCTGATGGGGACACTCTGATGTAAGGAGGTGCTGATGGCGGACACTTTGATGTAAGGAGGTGCTGATGGCGGACACTCTGATGTAAGGAGGTGCTGATGGGGACACTCTGATGTAAGGAGGTGCTGATGGGGGACACTCTGATGTAAGGAGGTGCTGATGGGGGACACTCTGATGTAAGGAGGTGCTGATGGGGACACTCTGATGTAAGGAGGTGCTGATGGGGACACTCTGATGTAAGGAGGTGCTGATGGGGACACTCTGATGTAAGGAGGTGCTGATGGCGGACACTCTGATGATCAGAGTGTCCCCATCAGCACCTCCTTACACCAGAGTGTCCGCCATCAGCACCTCCTTACATCAGAGTGTCCCCCCCATCAGCACCTCCTTACATCAGAGTGTCCACCATCAGCACCTCCTTACATCAGAGTGTCCGCCATCAGCACCTCCTTACATCAGAGTGTCCGCCATCAGCACCTCCTTACATCAGAGTGTCCCCATCAGCACCTCCTTACATCAGAGTGTCCCCCATCAGCACCTCCTTACATCAGGGGCTGATGGGGGACACTCTGATGTAAGGAGGTGCTGATGGGGACACTCTGATGTAAGGAGGTGCTGATGGGGGACACTCTGATGTAAGGAGGTGCTGATGGGGGACACTCTGATGTAAGGAGGTGCTGATGGGGACACTCTGATGTAAGGAGGTGCTGATGGGGGACACTCTGATGTAAGGAGGTGCTGATGGGGACACTCTGATGTAAGGAGGTGCTGATGGGGACACTCTGATGTAAGGAGGTGCTGATGGGGACACTCTGATGTAAGGAGGTGCTGATGGCGGACACTCTGATGATCAGAGTGTCCCCATCAGCACCTCCTTACACCAGAGTGTCCGCCATTAGCACCTCCTTACATCAGAGTGTCCCCCCCCATCACCACCTCCTTACATCAGAGTGTCCACCATCAGCACCTCCTTACATCAGAGTGTCCGCCATCAGCACCTCCTTACATCAGAGTGTCCGCCATCAGCACCTCCTTACATCAGAGTGTCCCCATCAGCACCTCCTTACATCAGAGTGTCCCCCATCAGCACCTCCTTACATCAGGTGCTGATGGGGGACACTCTGATGTAAGGAGGTGCTGATGGGGACACTCTGATGTAAGGAGGTGCTGATGGGGGACACTCTGATGTAAGGAGGTGCTGATGGGGGACACTCTGATGTAAGGAGGTGCTGATGGGGACACTCTGATGTAAGGAGGTGCTGATGGGGGACACTCTGATGTAAGGAGGTGCTGATGGGGACACTCTGATGTAAGGAGGTGCTGATGGGGACACTCTGATGTAAGGAGGTGCTGATGGCGGACACTCTGATGTAAGGAGGTGCTGATGGGGACACTCTGATGTAAGGAGGTGCTGATGGGGGCCACTCTGATGTAAGGAGGTGCTGATGGGGACACTCTGATGTAAGGAGGTGCTGATAGCGGACACTTTGATGTAAGGAGGTGCTGATGGCGGACACTCTGATGTAAGGAGGTGCTGATGGGGACACTCTGATGTAAGGAGGTGCTGATGGGGGACACTCTGATGTAAGGAGGTGCTGATGGGGGACACTCTGATGTAAGGAGGTGCTGATGGGGACACTCTGATGTAAGGAGGTGCTGATGGGGACACTCTGATGTAAGGAGGTGCTGATGGGGACACTCTGATGTAAGGAGGTGCTGATGGGGACACTCTGATGTAAGGAGGTGCTGATGGGGGACACTCTGATGTAAGGAGGTGCTGATGGGGGACACTCTGATGTAAGGAGGTGCTGATGGGGGACACTCTGATGTAAGGAGGTGCTGATGGGGACACTCTGATGTAAGGAGGTGCTGATGGGGGACACTCTGATGTAAGGAGGTGCTGATGGGGGACACTCTGATGTAAGGAGGTGCTGATGGGGGACACTCTGATGTAAGGAGGTGCTGATGGGGGGGACACTCTGATGTAAGGAGGTGCTGATGGCGGACACTCTGATGTAAGGAGGTGCTGATGGGGACACTCTGATGTAAGGAGGTGCTGATGGGGGACACTCTGATGTTCAGAGTGTCCCCATCAGCACCTCCTTACATCAGAGTGTCCGCCATCAGCACCTCCTTACATCAGAGTGTCCGCCATCAGCACCTCCTTACATCAGAGTGTCCCCATCAGCACCTCCTTACATCAGAGTGTCCCCCATCAGCACCTGATGTAAGGAGGTGCTGATGGGGGACACTCTGATGTAAGGAGGTGCTGATGGGGACACTCTGATGTAAGGAGGTGCTGATGGGGACACTCTGATGTAAGGAGGTGCTGATGGTTACACTCTGATGTAAGGAGGTGCTGATGGGGACACTCTGATGTAAGGAGGTGCTGATGGGGGACACTCTGATGTAAGGAGGTGCTGATGGCGGACACTCTGATGTAAGGAGGTGCTGATGGGGACACTCTGATGTAAGGAGGTGCTGATGGGGGACACTCTGATGTAAGGAGGTGCTGATGGGGGACACTCTGATGTAAGGAGGTGCTGATGGGGACACTCTGATGTAAGGAGGTGCTGATGGGGGACACTCTGATGTAAGGAGGTGCTGATGGCGGACACTCTGATGTAAGGAGGTGCTGATGGGGACACTCTGATGTAAGGAGGTGCTGATGGGGGACACTCTGATGTAAGGAGGTGCTGATGGGGGACACTCTGATGTAAGGAGGTGCTGATGGGGACACTCTGATGTAAGGAGGTGCTGATGGGGACACTCTGATATAAGGAGGTGCTGATGGGGGACACTCTGATGTAAGGAGGTGCTGATGGGGGACACTCTGATGTAAGGAGGTGCTGATGGGGGACACTCTGATGTAAGGAGGTGCTGATGGGGGACACTCTGATGTAAGGGGGCTGCTGATGGGGACACTGATGTATTTTTTTAATGCTGATGATGGTGGGGGTGGGGGGGGGGCTGGCTTGCGATGGTGAGGGGACCTGATTTTTTTTTAGTGATGACGATGATGATGGTGGTTTGGGGGGGGGGCTGATGATGATGATGATGACGGTGAGGGGGGATGATGATTTTGTAATGATGATGATGGTGGGGCTGATGATTTTGTAATGATGATGGTGGCAGGGGGGCTGTTAATGATGCTAAGGGGGATGATGATTTTGTAATGATGGTGGGGGGGCTGATGATGGTGAGGGGGGCATATGGTGATGTAATTAATGATGATGATGGTGGGGGGGGGGGGCTGATGGTGATGTAATTAATGATGGTGATGGTGGGGCTGATGATTTTGTAATGATGGTGGGGGGGGGGGGCTGATGATGATGATGGTGAGGGGGGCGTATGGTGATGTAATTAATGATGATGATGATGGTGTATATAGCATTAAGGTAGGAAACAATATATGCAGTTTTATATTTGTTTGAAATGTCGTAATGGTTTTGCGGCTCCCAGTTTTTCTTCGGAAACGGGTCCAAGTGGCTCTTTGTGTCTTAAAGGTTGCAGACCCCTGCTCTAGCTGCAGCATACAAGGGCCTGATACTAGTATCAGGCCCTTGTATGCAGAGCAGCAGCGGCCGCGGCGCTAAAACTTCCTGCTCCCTCCTCCCGGCCCCCGTCCCCGTCACTCACCCTCCTCCGGCTCCTCCTCCGGCTCCTCCTCCTCGGCGTCGTCGTAATGACGTCGACGTCGTCACCTGTTCAGAGGAGGTCGCGCGGCCGGCGTATTATCATTACCAAGAAATAAAGCTAAGTCTGAGACAAATGTCGGTCATAGACCCATAGAAAGTATATGTACATGATCAGGATGAGATACTGAGCAACATATAACAGTTTAGTTTTTTTGGTTGATCTGACAGGTACGCTTTAAGATGCTCTCCTGGCTTATAAGTAGTAAAAGAACAAGGTCAGAATCAGAGGACTCGCTGGCTGACCCCCAACCAAACAAGAATATTGCTGCAGGTCAGAGTCAGACACAAGCTAATGAAAGCGGCACTTGTGCCGCGGTTGATCAGGTTCTCACAAGTGGCGTAGAGGACGAGAGTGACATCACTTCTACCGATGACAACAGCCGCATTGCCGAGCATGAGTGGCCAGAATATTGGTCCCAAGCACAAGTACAGTATTTCTCCAAAAATTACAAGTGGCTGATAAGCAAAAATCAAAAGTTGGGCTGTAGTGTGTGTAGTCACGTTTGTACTCGTGTAGACATGCAGCAAGGGCAGAGAGTGTCGCAGGAGTGGAGTGGGTGCTTAATCTCGTCTTATGGAAGGGACAAGGCTGCACAACAAAGCTCACTACGAAAGAAAATTAAAGAGCACAGAGACTCAATTTATCACAAGAAAGCAGTTGAAATAAAAGAGAAGGCAACACAAAATACAATGCAAAAACACATTGAAGATATGAGAAAGGCTGAATACGCCTCAACTTGCAATGTGTTTAGAACAGCTTATAAGATTGGCAAGCATGGGCGTCCCTTTACAGACATGCCAATAGATGTCCAGTTGCAAGTCTTAAATGGTGTCAAGATGGGCAGAGTTTTACACTCTAATAACTCGTGTGCAAATATACTGGATCACATTGCAGCTGAAATGAAAAAGAAGGTAGTCGATGACATAGTGATGAATGAAAGAAAACTGTGTGTGCTCATTGATGAATCCACTACAATAAGTGGAAAGTCTGTCCTTGTCGTGTGCCTGCGGTCAGCTATTTCCAATGAACAGCCAGACACATTATTTTTTGAACTGATTGAGCTGCAGGGGACCACAGCAAATGACATCACTGAAGCACTGTTAGAATGTCTTCATATTAATGGCTTTGACTAGGGTTGTTCCGATACCACTTTTTTAGGACCGAGTACAAGTACCGATACTTTTTTTCATGTAGTCACCGATACCGAATACCGATACTTTTTTTAAATGTCATGTGACAGTTTTCAAACCACAATACAGACTAAGGATATTTTCTTTAGAATTATGAAGAACTCTAACTCAAGACATTATAAAATAATAAAAATGAATAAAAATGTTTTATTTTCTTGTCACGCAGTAGTAAAAAACTCAAAGAATTTTCACAGAACATGTTGATAAATACAAAAAAAGTATTCTATTTAGGTATCGGGAGCATTTGCGCGAGTACAAGTACTCCCGCAAATACTCGGTATCGGTCCCGATACCGATACTAGTATCGGTATCTGGACAACCCTAGCTTTGACCCTCACTACCTACAGGAACATTTGTTGGCATTTGCTTGTGATGGAGCCTCAGTGATGCTTGGGAGGGAAGCAGGAGTTGCTGCGCAGCTTTGTTCCAAATTCCCTTACCTGTTTGTCTGGCATTGTTCCAATCACAGACTGGAACTGGCAGTTTGTGATGTTTTGAAGGAGGTTGGAGGAATCAACCACTTTAAAATATTTTTAGATCAGCTTTACTCCCTCTACCATGCATCCCCAAAAAACCAAAGGGAGTTAACAGAGAGTGCTCACAGTGTTGGACAGCGTCTCCTTGTGATAGGCCGTGTTTTATCAGTGCGTTGGGTTGCTTCAAGTGAGAGAACGGTGAAAGCAGTATGAGAGAACTACCCAGCTTTGCAGGTACACTTTACAAGTGCTGCTGCTGATACCAGCAGGGACTCAAGAGAGAGAGCAAAATACAAAGGACTTAATGATGTTCTCACTACGGTTTCTTTTGTGGTCAATCTTGGCATCATGTATGACGCTCTCACAGAACTCAGTGACCTCTCAAGAATGCTCCAGAGACGTGACATGACTTTGGATCAAGCCGACAGGCAGCTGGACCGACAAATCCGGGTGTTTGAGTCAATGGCATCCACACCTGGTCCCTACACACAAATTGCCATTGAAGCTGAAAATAAGAAAATCTTCAGAAATGTATGCCTGCATGAAAATGAGAGGGTTATAAAAATCAACCCTGGGCAATTTTTCCGTAGCCTGGCTGAAAATGTTAAGTGCAGGATGACTCCAACAACTTCCTCACATGTCAGTAGAACCTCATCTGAAAAGACAGACAGTCACCTCCTCTCAGACATCAAGGTCCTCCAGTCTGACTCCTGGCCTGCATCTCTTGAGATTCAATATGGTGATGCAGCGGTCAGACGTTTATGTCAGAGATTCAGAGTTGGGGAGAGGGAAAGTGTCCAAGGATTTAGGGAGTATAAAGACCTTAAAGCTTCCAAGACACCAGAAGACCTGAAGCCTCTTCTTAAAGCTGTCCACACCATTGCAGTATCAACAAGTGAATGCGAGCGAGCTTTCAGCTCAATGAATGATACTTTGACAGATAAAAGAAACTCTCTCGACATCAAAAGGCTTTCAAATCTGATTTTCCTGAAATGCAACGGACCACCCTTGGATCAGTTTAATGCACAAACATATGTGCAGAAATGGCTGGCACTAGGGAGGAGAAGTGCAGCCTTCACAAACTGCGAAGCCAAAAGTGCAAGGAAAGTGGAGCCCAAAACGTGCTGGAGCCTTTTCTAGGTAAAATGATTTGTACAATATTTCTCATTTATTTCACATTTGATGTACTGTGATTGTATTGAATCTGCTTTTGTATATTTTTCAGGGGTAAAGAAATTAACCTTCATCTTCAAGACTCAGGTTTATGTTTTACTGTTTACTGTTTACTGTTCTATGGTTAGTATGTTATTATCATTTTTATAATTTATTTTATGTACATTTTGTACAACATTTTGTTATAATACATTAATATAATACATTTTGTTAATACCCTTTTGCACATTTTATTTATGTTCAGTAGCTCTTTCTACGGTAGCTCTTTTTCAGGGTACTTTCTAAGGGTATTTTCATGTTCAGTATTGGGGGGGGGGGGCACCGGCGCCTAATAGAGTACCGGCACCTCTTTTGGCCCACTTAAAGCACTGCACTCCGGCTATAGTGGTGAAGAAATCTAAGTGTTGTCGGAAGCAGGACTGTTTCCATATTGAATGCCTGAATCTGCTTTTCTCCTTCCAACCTACGTCTATCCATTTCCATCCCCTGTTAATTGCTTTTACCCGGCTGGGTAATAAAGAGCACATATAAAAGAGACTTTCCATTTGCGGACATTCCTTTACTGCTGCCGTATGCATCGTCTACCCTAAACATTTCACCAGAGCCATGAGGTAACATGCCATCCCATTTATTCTCAGCGGCCACTTCGGGGGTATCGCTACATATACATTATAGGATAGATGTTCTAAATATGTATATATATTTTTTGATTTTGCCCAGATATACATTTTAATTGTTGGCATGTAGGGTTGAGCGAACCCAAACTTTCGTTTTTTTTTGACCCGGACCCAAACCCGACCAATTTTCTGAAAGTATGGGTTCGGAGTTTGGCTATGTAACGGCGCACTGCAGGGCAGCCAATCAGCATTTCTTTTACTTGTGTGACCTAGAAGCCATCACAGCCATGCCTACTAATGGCATGGCTGTGATTGGCCAGTGCAGCATGTTACCGAGCATGTGACCCAGCCTCTATATAAGCCTCTATATAAGCTAGAGGCACACAGCACAGCTCATCGTTCTGCTTTAGCTAGGGTAGGGAAAGGCTGCAGCTGCTCTCAGGGACAGATTTAGATAGGATTTTCCTGCTTCAGAAATCGAATTACAATACTCAGCGATCGATCTACATAGCATTAGCTACATTAGGGAAAGGTTCCTGATTCATTGTGCTTATAGGAAGAGAATTAGTTAGGAGTCAGTCCTACTTCACAAATCTAATTGCAGCAGCACTGCATATGTTCCTGTCAGATACTCTGCATATTGCACCAGCAATGCATATGTTCCTGTGAGATACTCTGCATATTACACCAGCACTGCATATGTTCCTGTCAGATACTCTGCATATTGCACCAGCACTGCATATGTTCCTGTGAGATACTCTGCATATTGCACCAGCACTGCATATGTTCCTGTCAGATACTCTGCATATTGCACCAGCACTGCATATGTTCCTGTGAGATACTCTGCATATTTCACCAGCACTGCATATGTTCCTGTCAGATACTCTGCATATTGTACCAACACTGCATATCTTCCTGTAACATACTCTGCATTAGCTACTGTAGGGACAGGTTCCTGATTGTGCTTATAGGGAGAGAATTAGTTAGGAGTCAGTCCTACTTCACAAATCTAATTGCACCAGAATAGTGTCCCATCATTGGAATCATTGGCAGGAATAGTGTCCCATCATTAGTGTCAATGGGAGAAATAGTGCTGCATCATTGGTATCAGTGGGAGGAATAGTGTCCCATCATTGGTATCATTGGCAGGAATAGTGTCCCATTATTTGTGTCAGTGGGAGAAATAGTTCCCCATCATTGGTATCATTGGGAGGAATAGTGTCGCATCATTGGTATCATTGGCAGGAATAGTGTCCCATCATTAGTGTCATTGGGAGAAATAGTGCCGTATTATTGTTATCAGTGGGAGGAATAGTGTCCCATCATTGGTATCATTGGCAGGAATCGTGTCCCATCATTTGTGTCAGTGGGAGAAACAGTGCCCCATCATTGGTATCATTGGCAGGAATAGTTTCCTATCATTTGTGTCAGTGGGAGAAATAGTGCTGCATCATTGGTATTAGTGGGAGTTATAGTGTCCCATCATTGGTATCATTGTCAGGAATAGTGTCCCATCATTTGTGTCAGTGGGAGAAATAGTGCTGCATCATTGGTATTAGTGGGAGTTATAGTGTCCCATAATTGGTATCATTGGCAGGAATAGTGTCCCATCATTTGTGTCAGTGGGAGAAATAGTGCCCCATCATTGGTATCATTGTGAGGAATTATGTCCCATCATTTGTGTCAGTGGGAGAAATAGTGCCGCATCATTGGTATCAGTGGAAGGAATAGTATCCCATCATTGGTATCATTGGCAGGAATAGTGTCCAATCATTTGTGTCAGTGGGAGAAATAGTGCCCCATCATTGGTATCATTGGGAGGCATATTGTCCTGTCATTTGTGTCAGTGGGAGAAATAGTTCCCCATCATTGGTATCATTGGGAGGAATTATGTCCCATCATTTGTGTCAGTGGGAGAAATAGTGCCGCATCATTGGTATCAGTGGGAGGAATAGTGTCCCATCATTGGTTTCATTGGCAGAAATAGTGTCCCATCATTAGTGTCAATGGGAGAAATAGTGCCGCATCATTGGTATCAGTGGGAGGAATAGTGTCCCATCATTGGTATCATTGGCAGGAATAGTGTCCCATAATTTGTGTCAGTGGGAGAAATAGTGCCGCATTATTGGTATCAGTGGGAGGAATAGTGTCCCATCATTGGGGAAGGTTCCTGCTTGTCAAGATTTTATTTTTTTATTTTTATGTATTTTATGTTATTTTAAGTTATTTCCCTATCCACATTTGATTGCAGAGTACTTGCCATGCTCTTGCCAACATTTTGCTGCCATTTGCAGCCCTCTAGCCCTTTCCCTTAATTTTTTAGAGACATTTTAGTAGTCAAAAATGTGGGTCCCGATTGACTTCAATGGGGTTCGGGTTCGGGTCAAGTTTGGCCGAACCCGCCGAACCCGAACATCCAGGTGTCCGCTCAACTCTATTGGCATGCGTTTTGCGATGGGAAGGCTGTCTGAAAGCCCTTTAGCTCAGTGATGCTGTGAATGGCCTCCAGGTTACTGCCTGCAGCTATTCTATGGTGGGCCTGTTATGTACAGTAATGCAATCAATTGTGCTTAGCACTTTGGTCCTTGCGCTACTTATTGAATAAGCCTGTATGCCTTTTATTTGACAAGTACAATCTTCTTTCAGGTCGCATTATTGCTATCGGGCCTTGCTGTCCTTTCCCAGCATCCAGTGTCAAATTAGGTCTATCAGGAAAAAGAAGAAGTGACAGGCAGATTAAAGAAAGGACGCATGAATCTAGATAACTTGGGGACAATAGCAACATAGTTAACGCTGTACATAATTTATTATATCATGCATTTTCTTAATTAATACTCAGTGTCGTTTTCCACCACCATCAATTCTGATTTATTGTAACCTGAATATTACGGTGATGGAAACAATGCCTACGAGCATGCACAAAATGTTCTTTCAATGAGGCAATCTAAACTCCTGTATATTTCATACAAAGCATTTTGTCAGTTTAGTTGCTTATTATCTTTGTGTTTATGCTTTGCATTCACTTCTCCAATGTGCTTCATAGGGAAATGTCTGGACATTGTTACAATGGAAGATAAGTGACATTGCAGAGTGCCGATCCAAAAATCATTGCCCTGATCAATCCTTGTCCAACTGAAAGACATTTTTGCCAAAGATCTGTTATTCCGTTTCATGTCAAAAGAAACCTATCATGAGTGGAATATGATGGTTGTCATTAATAACCTCTGTGAAATGCAAGTTTCCTGGCTATCTTTGCCATTAGTGCTTTCCAAGTTCTCAACCTGGAACAAGCATGGAGCAAATGAAGTCATAATTTCTGTCCTGTCTACATAAGTATAAAATATATTGGGCCAGATTCAGAAAAGGGGGGCGTAATTTTGTGCAGGAGTAGCGTATGCTCTTTACACTATGCCTCCTCAACTGTTATGGGCAAGTGCCTTATTCAGAAAGCACTTGCTCCATAAGTTGCAGCGGCGTAGCGTAAAGTGGCCGGCGTAAGGGCGCCTAATTCAAATTAGTAATGTGGGGGCGTGATTCATGTAAATGAATCATGACCCCACGTAATTTACGTTTTTTTCTGAATGGCGCATGCGCCGTCCGTGGACGTATCCCTGTGCGCATGCGTGAAATCACGTCGCAAGTTGTCAATGTAAACGGCGTGAATGTAAATTACGTCTACCCCCATTCCCCAATGCTTTACGCAAACGACGTACAATTCGACGCTGTCCCGACGTCCATACTTAACATTGGCTGCGCCTCATATAGCAGGGTTAACTTTATGCCGGACTAACGCTTACATAAACGACGTAAACTACGACGCCCGGCCGCAAGTACATTTGTGAATCGGCGTATCTAGCTCATTTGCATATTTTACGCGTAAAACGACGGAAGCGCCACCTAGCGGCCATCGTAAATATGCAACTAAGATACGACGATTTAAGTGACTTACGTCGCTCGTATCATAGCAGAAATCCGGCATATCTTGTTTTATGAATACGCCAACGTGACTGGTTACTGAATCTGGCCCATTGAATTGCCATGACATCCAATTAACAAGCATTTATAACATTTAAAGCTGAACTCCAGATAGATATTGGCAGGTCCGGTCCTAGGGTCACAGACCCCTGGGTGCAGAAATATTTCTGGCGCCCAGGGCCGTTAAAAGGAATTTTCGGGGGCCCCAAGCAAAATGAACGCACGCACGTATGCATGCATGCAAAGCCTACAGGACACCACAGCATAGCGATACAGTTTACGTTCACCCACACCCTCCCTGTGTCCTTCTTACTCCCCTCCCTGTGTCCCTCTTACTCCCCTCCCCCTCCCTGTGTCCTTCTTACTCCCCCCTCCCTGTGTCCTCCTTATTCACCTCCCTGTGTCTTACTACCAGGGGTCAAGTCCTGGGGAAAAAAGTGTGAAAAAATTATACGCTCATATGCATGATTACTAAACCGCATATTTTTTTTTTCGATCCACTGTACCTTAGTAATTCTTTATGTTACTGGCCGCTTACTGTAAATGGATTCATTGGGTAGTGTGCGGGTATTCCGTCACTTCCTCAATGCCGCAATGTCACCTGAGAGCTTTTATTATTGTTCCCAGGAGACAATGCAGAGGTCTGCCGCAAGTTATCATGGGAACTTTAAGCAAGTTCTTTCTAAATCCTGCGATAACTCACTTGCCCCTGACAGTGACTCGAGCTGGGCATCGCCGCTTAGTGAAGGATTGTCTCGGGCGGCTCGGCTGCTCTAGTCCTGCAAAGGGAACTGAGTTCCTGCTGTGAAAAAAGTGCAGGAACTCCGTTCCCACGCGTTCCCGCAGGACTTGAGCCCAGCTTACTACCCTCCCTGTGTCCTTCTTACTAGCCTCCCACCCTCCCTGTGTCCATCTTAGTCCTGCCCCCCCTCCCTGTGTCCTTCTTACTAGCCTCCCATCCTTCCTGTGTCCTTCTTAGTCCCGTCCCCCTGTCCATGTGTCCTTCTTACTCTCCCCCTGTGTCCTTCTTACTCCCCTCCCCCTCCTTGTGTCCTTCTTAATCCCCTCCCCCTCTCTGTGTCCTTCTTACTACCCCCCGCCGTGTGTCCTTCTTACTCTCCTCCCCCTCCCTGTGTACTTCTTACTCCCCTCCCCCTCCCTGTGTCCTTCTTACTCCCCTCCCCAGTCCCTGTGTCCCTCTTACTCCCCCCCATGTCCTTCTTACTCCCCTACCCCCTCCCTGTGTCCTTCTTACTCCCCTCCGCCCCTCCCTGTGTCCTTCTTACTCCCCTCCGCCCCTCCACATGTCCTTTTTACTCCCCTCCCCCTCCCTGTGTCCTTCTTACTCCCCCTTCCCTCCCTGTGTCCTTCTCACTCCCCTCCGCCCCTCCCTGTGTCCTTCTTACTCCCCCCCCTCCCTGTGTCCGTCTTACTCCCCTCCCTGTGTCCTTTTTACTCCCCCTCCCTTTGTTCTTTTTACTCCCCCCTCTCTTCCCATGTTTTTTTTACTCCCCCTATGTTTTTTTTACTCCCCCCATGTTCTTTTTACTTCCCCTCTCTCTCTCCCTCCCTGTGTCCTTCTTACTCCCCCCTCCCCTCCCTGTGTCCTTCTTACTCCCCTCCCCCCTCCCTATGTTCTTTTTACTCCCCCCTCCCCATGATTTTTTTACTTCCCTCCTTCCCCTCCCTATGTTTTTTTTACCCCCCCCCCCGATGTTCTTTTTATTCCTTCTACCGTGCGACAGGACATTCAGTTTCCTGTTCCAGACCGGACTGAAAGGAAGTGAGCACTCATTGTGTGCACTTCCTGTTAGTCCGGCCGGGAACAGGAAACTGAATCTTCTGTACGGCGCATTACCCAGCTGGACTGACAGGAGGAAGGAAGAAGAGCTTGGCTACACTACAGGGAAGGGGAAGAGGTGACGAGAGAGGCAGCAGTGCTGCAGCCACCTGAGGCTCCCTATAGAGTGCTCAGGCGGCTGCAGCATTTATAGGAAGTGGGGCAAGGGCCCTGCTTGGGGCCCCAGGCCAGATCAGGGCCCCAAGAAATTGCTTGGGCCTGCTGGCGCCCCTTCATGGGTGTGGTCATCATACTGACCCCTCCCCTTTACAAATGTTTCTATGACAACGACTCAAACACAGAGATGCTCCCCCTAAGGAGTCTTTGTTACCCTGGGATCCTCAAATGATCTCTTAACAATAAACAAAATACAGAAAGAGAGTACTTAAATGGGACAGAGACTGCAGACATGAGACACAAGATGGTCAAAGACTGCAGACATGATACAATAGATGGTCAGAGACTGCAGACATGATACAAGATATAGTCAGAGACTGCAGATATGTTACAAGAAATAGTCAGAGACTGCAGACATGATACATGAGATGGTCAGAGACTGCAAACATGATACAAGAGATGGTCAGAGACTGAATACATGTTACAAGAAATGGTCAGAGAATGTAGACATGATACAAGAGATGGTCAGAGACTGCAGACGTGTTACAAGAAATGGTCAGAGAATGTAGACATGATACAAGAGATGGTCAGAGACTGCAGACGTGTTACAAGAAATAGTTAGAGACTGCAGACATGATACAAGAGATGGTCAGAAATTGCAGACATGATGCAAGAGATGGTCAGAGATTGCAGACATGATACAAGAGATAGAGACTGAGGAAATGATACAAGAGATAAATGAATCAAATGCAGCCTACCAGTGCCCACCAAATGCAGCTTATCAGTGGCAGTGCCCACCAATTGCAGCCTGGAAATGCCCACCAATTGCAGCTTATCAGTGCCCACCAAATGCAGCTTATCAGTGCCCACCAATTGCAGCCTGCCAGTGCCCACCAATTGCAGCCTACCAGAGCCCATCAATTGCAGCCCACTCCTGTGCTGCCGGACACATTGTGATCCTCAAGACTCAAGAATAGCACAACCCCCCCCCCCCTCTGTAGAACTTGGTCTGATCCATACCACCCACCCCTGGGCATCACACACAGCCGTATCACATCAGCTTTGGAGGGGGGGGGGGGGTTAAGACTGGGGATTTTTTTGCCAATGTAAGCTCTGCCCCTTCTGTTTGGGCAGAGTCCTGAAAGGAATGTGCAGAGTCCTGAAAGGAATGTGCAGAGTCCTGAAAGGAATGTGCAGTCGGAAGAGGGACACATGACCAGTGTGGGGTGGCCCTCTGCTGAAATCTATTGAGGAGAACACAGATCTCGGGAAATGAGGGGTAAGAAATTGTAACAGCTGGAATGGAGTTAAAAAATATATAAAGTCGCGCTACCTAAAAGCATACATAAATCACAAATGCTCTAATCAACCCCAAATTAGTGAAACATAATATTGTTGAGTGAAAGATCCAAATAAATAAAAAATTACTAAATCTAAATACTGAAAAATCCATGGTGAAAAATAATAAAATTATAGGGCCAGATTCACAAAGACTTACGCCGACGTATCTACTGATACGCCGTCGTAAGTCCAAATGTGCGCCATCGTATCTATGCGTGGATTCTTTAAATCAGATACGCCTGAATTTTGCCAAGATACGACCAACGTAAGTCTCCTACGCCGTTGTATCTTGGTTGCATATTTACACTGGCCGCTAGGGGCGCTTCCGTTGATTTATACGTGAAATATGTAAATGAGCAAGATACGCCGATTCACGAACGTACGTACGCCCGACGCAGTAATCTACGCCGTTTACGTAAGGCGTTTTTCCGGCGTGAAGATAAACCACCAAAAAGGTGGAGCATCCCATGCAAAGGTATGGACGTCAGAACAGCCGTCGTTTTTTACGTCGTTTACGTAAGTCGTACGTGAATGGGGCTGGGCGTAAGTTACGTTCACGTCGTAGGCAGTGTTCGACGTATCTTAGGCATTCTATCCGATTCTGAGCATGCGCACTGGGATACGTCACCGAACGGCATGCGCCGTTCGTTCGGCCCATCATTTGCATGGGGTCACAGTTCATTTTAATACAACACGCCCACTGCCTTGCTACTTTGAATTAGGCGGGCTTACGCCGGCCCATTTATGCTACGCCGCCCTAACTTAGGGAGCAAGTGCTTTGTGAATACTGTACTTGCCTCTCTATGTTACGTTGGCGTAGCACATATGAGATGCGCTACGCCCGCCTAAAGATACGCCAATGTATCTGAATTCGGTCCAAGTGAAACAAAAATTTAAAAATAAAGTCCATTCATATGCATAGCCAAAATTGATAGATGTCCACCCGTGCAAAGCTTCTTAACACCAATTGGTGAATACAGGCTCATCAAGCTCTGGTAACCAAAGCTGATGTGAAGTCCACCACCAATGGAGAGAATCACTGCTTACCAGAAAAACGTGAACCCCCACAACAGAGGATCAGCAAAGGCATGTAATTGGCACAGCCTGTGTTCCAAGCGCTTCAAAGCTGCTTCCTTGCTGATCAGCTCACTCTCATGGACATTTCAGATTTAAAGGCACATGGCGTAGCATGTAAATAATAGAGAGGCTCCAAAAGTGTAAAACATTTGGTTTATTTTAAAAGATAATAGTAAAAACACACTTATAAACAACTGGATAATGGAAGCCTTATGTCCGATGTACCGGCCGGTGCACTGGAATGAAGTACTTAACTGGCCGGTGAGGCGGAGGTGGCTTCTCCTTACTTGTATTGTGAGACTCAGAACTCATGGGGGGAGGGGAAGGGTATGTGCAGACAGAAATGGTGTAAGAATTAATACCCCACCAATCTACAGCATATGCTTTTAATAGACACCAGCAACACCTAAAAAATGGATCAACGGATCTAAGGCTCTGTTCACATTTGAAGTTTTGGGATCTCAGGCAGAATCACAGTGTTTCTGCCTACAATCTCAAATTGCACAGCAATTTCAAAACAAATGCACAGGTGGCATTCAATTTTAATGGCACCTAAAACACAGTGCAGTTTTGCCTTGATTATTGCACGTCAATCTGCAACACGCAAAAGTTTAGGGAGCAGGGGCAGTATGATCATGGAATACCATGTATGGTCTGTGCATACCCTTATATGATCTGTGCATACTCTTGTATGATATGGATGAAATATGATAGTTTATGAGAGCGTGTTTAGGGGTGCAATTACCGGCGGGGCAGGGTAGGGGTTGGGTGGGGCAACTGGTGGCGGGTAACTCTCAAGACCTGGCTAGTAGTTCAAGACTTGAAATTTTGAACCCTGCATAGTATATATATATATATATATATATATATATATATATATATATATATATAATTTAAATAGATGTGCAGACTAATAACCTTCTGCTTGGGCTGATATCTCTGGATCTCTGATCCAACACTGGCCCTCAGGAACCAGTCAAAGTTCGATCAGTGTGTTGGCTTCTCCGCTTTGACTTCTGTCGAAGAGACATACTGTATTGAAAAATCAGCTGCAGCCACTGATCAGTGTATTCTAAATATAATGCCCTGGTGGGTGAAATTTCTCCATCTAACTTCTGTGTGTGGATTGAGGAATCTGTTTGTATTTTTTCAGGCTGAATGAAAAAAACAAACTAACCATATATAACCAGGTTAACTCTCCAAATTGGAGAAAGGTGGCATTTTTAAGAATTCCAACAGCGAGATCAGACTTTTGGAATCTCAATTTTTTTTTTAAAGAATCCAAAGGATTACCCAGCACACAAAAATCTACCCCAAAAAAAGGAAGGTTTTAAAATAAGTTTTGAGAGAAGACTGAAAGCATTTTTTAAATTACAACAATCCTTTAAAATCAGCAATCATAGAGAGTTTTTATGATTTACAAACACTTCTTTTCTCTACTACGTGGCCACAGCATGCTCCATCCAAATATTGCTGTTGGTGATCTGTTACATTCCTAACAAAATTCAGATATTGATGGCCAGTTATATAGTCATAGTGCACTTATCTTGATGACACAGCAGAAAAACAATTCTGATAAATGTAGGGCTATTCGTACAGCTTTTGTGGCTTGTGTTGGAAATCTGCAGGTCTCATGAAAGAATAATGATAATTGCAAAGATGCTGAAAACATCAAAATAGTGACTGCATGTCGGATGACAAGTTGTCCTAGAAAAATGGTCTGTCAGAACATCCTCTACCTTTCTATTATTCAGGGACATGTAGATGGCTGTTCTGATGTCAAGATAAGTGCAGACAAGGTAGTTTGCTTTCAAATATTTGTCCCAGTTTAGTACGATTCTAAAAGTAAAAGATAATCTATTATTTGCACGGCAAGGGTCATTTCAGTTAAGGCTAGCTTCACTTTTGTGCCTTGCAGAAACTCGCATGACTTCCAGCTACAGTGAGGGAAATAAGTTTGTTTACTGAAAAAGAAATGACCAGTCTATAATTGTAATTAGGGTTGTCCAGATACCGATACTAGTATCGGTATCGGGATCGATACCGAGTATTTGCGGGAGTACTTGTACTCGCGCAAATGCTCCCGATACCTAAATAGAATACTTTTTTTGTATTTATCAACATGTTCTGTGAAAATTCTTTGAGTTTTTTACTACTGCGTGACAAGAAAATAATTTTTTTTTATTCATTTTTACTCATTTTTATTCTTTTATAATGTCTTGAGTTAGAGTTCTTCATAATTCTAAAGAAAATATCCTTAGTCTGTATTGTGGTTTGAAAACTGTCACATGACATTTAAAAAAAGTATCGGTATTCGGTATCGGCAAGTACATGAAAAAAAGTATCGGTACTTGTACTCGGTCCTAAAAAAGTGGTATCGGGACAACCCTAATTGTAATGGTAGGTTTATTTTAACACTGAGGCCGCGTACACACGAGGAGACAAATCCGATGAAAATGGTCCGACAGACCGTTTTCATCGGACATGTCTCCTGGGATGATTTGGTTTGATCAGTGTACACACGATCAAACCAAAATCCCTGCGGACAGACAGCGCGGTGACGTGGCGGTGATGTTGACGCCGCCACGTCACTGAACCAGGAAGTAAAATACTTCCACGCATGCGTCAAATCCATTTGACGCATGCGGGGGATTTATGTCCGCTGGTTAGACGTACTAACCAGCGGACATGTCGGACAGACGGGTTTCCAGCAGACAAGTTTTACAGCATGCTTTAAAACTTTTGTCTGCTGTAAACCTGTCTGCTAGCCCATACACACGATCGAATCTGTCCGCTGAAACTGGTCTGTGGACCAGTTTCAGCAGATATATTTGATCGTGTTTACGCGACTTGAGAGGCAGAATAACAACAAAAATATACAGAAAAATGAATTAAAAAAAAGTTATAAATTGATTTGCATTTTAATGTGTTAAATAAGTATTTGATCCCATTTAATCAGCAAGATTTCTGGCTCCCAGATGGCTTCTATGTAGGCAACAAGCTGAGATTAGGAGCACTCTCTTAAAGGGAGTGTTTCTTGCCTATATAAAAGACACCGGTCCAGAGAAGCAATCAATCACTCAATCAATCAATCAATCAATCAGATTCCAAACTCTCCACCATGGCCAAGACCAAAGAGCTGTCCAAAGATGTCAGGGACAAGATTGTTAGACCTACAAGGCTGGAATTGGCTACGAAACCATTGCCAAACAGCTTGGTTGGTGCGATTATACGTAAATGGAAGAAACACAAAATAGCTGTCATTCTCGCTCGGTCTGGGTCTCCATGCAAGATCTAACCTTATGGGATTTCGATGATCATAATGATGGTTAGGAATCAGCCCAGAACTAAACAAGAGAATCTTGTCAATGATCTCAATGCAGCTGGGACCATAGTCACCAAGAAAACAATTGGTAACACACTACGCCATGAAGGACTGAAATCCTGCAGCATCTGCAAGGTACCCCTGCTCAAGAAAGCACATGTACAGGCCTGTCTAAAGTTTGCTAATGAACATCCAAATTATTCAGAGGAGAACTGGGTGAAAGTGTTGTGTTCAGATGAGAATTTTTTTTTAGCTCTTTGGCATCAACTCAACTCACCGTGTTTGGAGGAGCAGGAGGAATTCTGCCTATGACACCAAGAACACATCTCCACCATCAAACATGAAGGTGGAAACATTATGCTTTGGGGGTGTTTTCTGCTAAGGGGACAGAACAACCATACTTCATTAAAGAGACGATGGACAGGGCCATGCACTGTCAAATCTTGGTGAGAACCTCCTTCCCTCAGCCAGGGCATTAAAAATGGGTCGTGGATAGGTATTCCAACATGACAATGACCCAAAACACATGGCAACAAAGGTCTGGCTTAAGAAGAAGCACATTAAGGTCATTGAGTGGCCTAGCCAGTCTCCAGACCTTAATCCCATAGAAAATATGTGGAGGGATCTAAGGGTTCGAGTTACCAAACGTCAGCCTCTCTGAAACCTTAAAGACTTGGAGAGAATCTGCAAAGAGAAATGGGACAAAATCCCTCCTAAAATGTATGCAACCCCAGTGGCCAACTACAAGAAATGTCTGACCTCAGTGATTGCCAACAAGGGTTATGCCACCAAGTATTAAGTCATGTTTTGCGAAGGGGGGCGGGTAAACTACTTATTCAACTCAATAAAATGCAAATCAATTTATACCATTTTTTAAATGAGTTTTTCTGGATTTTATTTGTTGTTGTTCTGTCTTATTCACTGTTAACATAAAGCTGCCTCTAAAATTATAGATTGATCATTCCTTTGTCAGTGGCCAATTTTTTTCCCCTCATAAAACGTGCATCTTATTTGCAAGTGCATAATAGTGCCATTAATTCTTACTCGTTCCCCAATTGTACACAAATTAACATAAATACTGATGGTAGCAAAGTACCATGCACTTGCTTGCATTTATTTGGTGCAATTTTTGTGCCTAAGGCAGCTCATTGAAATTAATGGGCAGACCTAAACCCAATATGTGCACACACCATTATATCGATATAGGTGTGAACAGAGCCAATCACCTGGTTCCTTTCACTTACCAATAAACGACGTGTCATGTGTAATAGACAATTTGAGAGACCAGTCCCCAACTGGTCCTCAAAACAAATATAAGGAAATATGGACTATTGCGGTACAGGTATAATTTATATGGATTCATAGTAGGTAAGAACATTGAATTTTACTAATATAAAATCAGACAAGACATACATGTATAGGTACATAAAATGTATGATGAACATACAATAAATATAACCAGTATAATGGTCTCCAGGAGGAGAAAATCATATTGGGATGATGGTTCACAGGTGACATATCTCAACTAGTTTTGTGGTCTCAAGCCTGCTTCTTCAGGAGAAATTCTGCAAATAGGTGTTAAACAATAATTAACGCAAATAAAAGGTAAACAGATCAACCATAGGTACAAAAAAAATAAGGAGGGAAGCGGGAGAGCAGTGCTGCTTACCCATGACCTTGCTTAGCCAAGGCCACTGTGCACTTGTCAGGTGTATTGTCAATATGTTTATTGAAATTTTCTAATTTTTTCAGATTGTTGTCAAGTGTATTTGCACTCGTATTCACACTTTTACTCACATAGGGGTAGGTAAGAGTAGGTTTTATTGTCATTTGACATTTATACTAATTTATTTCACTTGATTTATTGAGTGAAATCTACTTTACTGCAAAAGATTAATTATTTAACTATTTGGATAGCACTACAGGTTTTGCTTTTTACTCATAACATATCTAGTATCAGGATATTGTGTTGGCAGCTTCCCTGCTTCATAAGATTTCGACCTTGGCATAATTTTTTTTAAATATATTATACAGTATGACTATATCTGAATTTTCTGTACTGCTATGTGAATACCATTTTCTTAAAGCGGAGTTCCAGCCTTTTTTTATGTTTATTAAAAGTCAGCATCTACAAAAAGCATAGCTGCTGGCTTTTAATAAACATACACTTACCTGCTCCACCGTCCAGCGTTGTGCCGCCCGGAGCTCCGCTCCTCCCCCCCCCCCTCTCCGCCGACGCCTCCATTCTAACTGTGGGCACCCGGCCGTGACAGCTTTTGCCGGGCACTTACTGTGCATGCGTGAGCAGCGCTGCGCTCTGTGAGTGGTCAGACGATCGCATGGGACCTGTCACATATCCCAGGCGATCGCCTACAGGGAGGGGCCGCCGTAGCCGATATGATGTATCGCCTAAGCGGCCCCTGGGTGGAAGGAGGAACTGGGACAGGAAGTCCCACTATTACTGAAGCCCCCACTCACCCCCCCCAAAAAAAATTACATGCCAAATGTGGCATGTAAGGGGGCGAGGAGTGGTTTAAGCGGAAGTTCCAATTTTGGGTGGAACTCCGCTTTAAGTGACATCATTTCTTTAAATGCCTCAAAGACATATATACAGTGCATCAGGAAAGTATTCACAATGCTTCACTTTTTCAACATTTTGTTATACTACAGCTTTATTCCAAAATGGATTAAATTCATTATTGTCCTCAAAATGATGTAAACAATACCTCATAATGACAAGGTGAAATTTTTTTTTTTTTAAATCTTTGCAAATGTATTAAAAATAAAAAGCAAAAAAAATCACATGTACATAAGTATTCACAGCCTTTTCCATGACACTCACAATTTAGCTCAGGTGCATCCTGTTTCCACTGATCATCCTTGAGATATTTTTACAACTTGATTGGAGTCCACCTGTGGTAAATTCAGTTGATTGGACGTGATTTGGAAAGGCACACGCCTGTCTATATAAAGTCCCACAGTTAACAGTGCATGTCAGAGCACAAAACAAGCCATGAAGTCCAAGGAATACTTTGTAAACCCTGGAGACAGGATTGTATCAAGGCACAGATCTGGGGAAGGTTACAGAAAAATGTCTGCAGCATTAAAAAGAGGGGGTTGGGGAAATTGGGACTTTAAATAAAGCCATGTGCCTCCATCCCTGTCATTTAAGGATTTTTAATTTAGCCTTTGTTAATTGCTTTTTAATTCACTAGTCACCACCTCTCACCATCCCTTACACTTACACTATGCTCGGGGGCCTCTGAGCCACCTGGACGGCCTTCAGTGATGGTTGCTGCCTTGTACATGCTCTCTCGGTTTCGGACACTGATGCTCTTTGGTGGCCCATGGTCCTTGACGCCATGCCTTCTAATGCACACATATCGTAAGTTATCTTGTCTCATACGGCTTTTTGGGGGTTCTACCCATCCTCCCCTACCGTGACATAGTTAACTGATGTGGCTAATTTATTCTCCCATTGAAGATACCTAACATGTCTGCTCCTGAAGAGCGGTTTCAAGCCGTGAAATGCAGTTGAGCTACTAGATATGATGTACATGTTACACACCCATCTAAATATGTGTCTATAATACTAACTTGATAGGGATCTCAAGAATATTGACTGTGCAGATGCTATTATTTTACCATATTTATCAAACCATGAATATGGTGGCCCCCTTTGAATTACTGTGAATATTAAATGCTTTTAAACATGTTATTATCAATGATTGCCAGGTTAGAAATTGGCACCTGGTCATTAGTGCATTTCTTTGTACATGGACTTCAATGTATGTAAACATGTTTTTATGTATCATTAAATTGTATAATTTCCACCATTCTATTAATTTTGTCATCCTGAGCTTCATATAAAGTCCCATTTCCTAGTTTACATCACTGCTGCTCCTTGCCGCAAATGGTGCTTTTATCTGCAGCATTAAAGGTCCCAATGAGCACAGTGACCTCCATCATCCGTAAATGGAAGAAGTTTGGAACTACCAGGACTCTTCCTAGTGTGGGCCGGCCCTGCCAAACTGAGCAATCGGGGGAGAAGAGCCTTAGTCAGGGAGGTGACCAAGAACCCAATGGTCACTCTGACAGAGCTCCAGCATTTCTCTGTGGAGAGAGGAGAACCTTCCAGAAGAACAAACATCTCTGCAGCATTCCACCAATCAGGCCTGTGTGGTAGGGTGGCCAGACAGAAGCCACTCTTCAGTGAAAAGCACATGACAACCTGCCTGGAGTTTGCCAAAAGGCACCTGTTGGACTCTCAGACCATGAGTAACAACATTCTCTGGTCTGATGAAACAAAGATTTAACTCTTTGGCCTGAATGGCAAATATCATGTCTGGAGAAAATCAGGCACCGCTCATCACCTGGCCAACACAATCCCTACAGTGAAGCATGGTGGTTGTAGGATTATGCTGTTGGAATGGATTTTAACCACTTGACCACTGGGCACTTAAACACCCTTAATAACCAGACCAATTTTCAGCTTTCGGTGCTCTCACATTTTGAATGACAATAACTCAGTCATACAACACTATAACCAAATGAAATTTTTGTCCTTTTTTTCCCACAAATAGAGCTTTCTTTTGGTGGTGTTTCATCACCTCTGCGGTTTTTATTTTTTTTGCTATAAATGAAAAAAGAACAAAATTTTGCAAAAAATAATAATTTTTCTTCATTTCTATTATAAAATTTTGCAAAAAAGTAATTTTTCTTCATAAATTTGGCCTAAAATGTTTACTGCTACATATCTTTGGTAAAAAAATAAAAAATGTTGGATATTATTTAGTCTGGGTGAAAGTTATGGGGTCTACAAGCTATGGTACCAAATCCTGAAAATTGATCAATTTCATCACACCTGAAGTACTGACAGCCTCTCTCATTTCTTGAGACCCTAACATGCCAGAAAAGTACAAATACCCCCCAAATGACCCCTTTTTGGAAAGAAGACATTCCAAGGTATTTAGAAAGAGGCCTGGTGAGTTTTTTAAAGTTGTAATTTTTTCCCACAATTCTTTGCAAAATCAAGATTTTTTTTTTTTCATCAAATTTTCATATTATTAGGTTATTTTTCACACACAGCATATGCATACCACAAATTACACCCCAAAACACATTCTGCTATTCCTCCCGAGTATGGCGATACCCCATGTGTGAGACTTTTACACAGTGCGGCCACATACAGAGGCCCAACATGCAGGGAGCACCCAGGCCAATTCTGACATTTCTCTCCTACATGTAAAAATCATCATTTATTTGCTAGAAAAATACATAAAACCCCAAAACATGATATAAAGATACCTCACATGTGGTTTGAACACCGTTTTTATATGTGGGCGGGACTTGCGTATGCGTTCGCTTCTGCATGCGAGCTCGCGGGGACAGGGGCTGCTGTATGCCCAGAGTATTGCTAAGTATGCCCAGAGTATTGCGGAGTATGCCCAGAGTATTGCCCAGAGTATTGCCAAGAGTATGCCCGGAGTATTGCCAGAGTATGCCCGGAGTATTGCCAGAGTATGCCCGGAGTATGCCCAGAGTATTGCAGAGTATGCCCAGAGTATTGCAGAGTATGCCCAGAGTATTGCCAGAGTATGCCCAGAGTATTGCCAGAGTATTGCGGAGTATGCAGAGTATGCCCAGGGTATTGCAGAGTATGCCCAGGGTATTGCAGAGTATGCCCAGAGTATTGTGGAGTATGCCCAGAGTATTGCAGAGTATGCCCAGAGTATGCCCAGAGTATTGCCAGAGTATGCCCAGAGTATTGCCAGAGTATTGCGGAGTATGCAGAGTATGCCCAGGGTATTGCAGAGTATGCCCAGAGTATTGCAGAGTATGCCCAGAGTATTGGCAGAGTATTGCCCAGAGTATGCCCGGAGTATTGCCAGAGTATGCCCGGAGTATTGCCAGAGTATGCCCGGAGTATTGCCAGAGTATGCCCGGAGTATGCCCAGAGTATTGCAGAGTATGCCCAGAGTATTGCAGAGTATGCCCAGAGTATTGCCAGAGTATGCCCAGAGTATTGCCAGAGTATTGCGGAGTATGCAGAGTATGCCCAGGGTATTGCAGAGTATGCCCAGGGTATTGCAGAGTATGCCCAGAGTATTGCGGAGTATGCCCAGAGTATTGCAGAGTATGCCCAGAGTATTGCAGAGTATGCCCAGAGTATTGCAGAGTATGCCCAGAGTATTGCCAGAGTATGCCCAGAGTATTGCCAGAGTATTGCGGAGTATGCAGAGTATGCCCAGGGTATTGCAGAGTATGCCCAGAGTATTGCAGAGTATGCCCAGAGTATTGCAGAGTATGCCCAGAGTATTGGCAGAGTATGCCCAGAGTATTGCAGAGTATTGCGGAGTATGCCCAGAGTATTGCCCAGAGTATTGCCAGAGTATGCCTGAGTATTGCAGAGTATGCCCAGAGTATTGCCAGAGTATGCCTGAGTATTGCAGAGTATGCCCAGAGTATTGCCAGAGTATGCCTGAGTATTGCAGAGTATGCCCAGAGTATTGCCAGAGTATGCCTGAGTATTGCAGAGTATGCCCAGAGTATTGCCCAGAGTATTGCCAGAGTATGCCTGAGTATTGCAGAGTATGCCCAGAGTATTGCCAGAGTATGCCTGAGTATTGCAGAGTATGCCCAGAGTATTGCCAGAGTATGCCTGAGTATTGCAGAGTATGCCCAGGTGAGTATTGCAGAGTATGCCCAGGTGAGTATTGCAGAGTATATGCAGCAGGGATGGCTGAGCAGGGAGGGAGGGATGGATGGATCTGTGACTGCATTTGTCACAGATCCAGCCCGCAGCACTGGCGCTGCCATCCGCTCCCTCCCCTCTCCTCTCACACTGTACCGATCGGTACAGAGAGAGGAGGGAGGAACCGGCGTCATCAAATGACGCCGGTCTGTTTACATCTGATCGCGCCGTCATTGGACGGCACGATCACGTGGTAAACCGCCGCTATCAGCGGCGATTTACCGTGATCCGTGATGCGCCGGGTCCTCTGGACCCGGCGGTCACGGATGTTCCCGTGTGCGCGCCTCAGGAGGCGCGCGGGAGCGCGATTCTGACAGGCCGTTAATTAACGGCCAGTTAGAATACAGCAACCGCCCTAGAGCCGTACTTTCGGCATAGGGCGGTTGCAAAGTGGTTAAGCTTCATGAACTGAGCAGGCCTGGACTGGCCATAGGGCATACAAGGCATATGCCTGGTGAGCCAGGGTGGCCTGCGGGCCGCATGTAACGTCTACTCCCAGTGTAACATGCAGGGGGTCCAGAACTGTTAGGGGGTGCCTGTGTAACAAACTGTGGGGGGCTGTGTAATGTAAAGGGGTCCAGAGGTGCAGGGTGCTGTGTAATGTAAAAAGGTCCAGAGGTGCAAGGTGCTGTGTAATGTAAAGGGGTCCAGAGGTGCAGGGTGCTGTTTAACCACTTAAGACCCGGACCAAAATGCAGGTAAAGGACCAGGCCCCTTTTTGCGATTCGGCACTGCGTCGCTTTAACAGACAATTGCGCGGTCGTGCGACGTGGCTCCCAAACAAAATTTGCGTCCTTTTCTTCCCACAAATAGAGCTTTATTTTGGTGATATTTTATCGCCTCTGCGATTTTTATTTTTTGCACTATATACAAAAATAGAGCGAAATTTTTGAAAAAAAATCAATATTTTTAACTTTTTGTTATAAGAAAAATCAAATAAACTAAATTTTAGTCAAACATTTAGGCCACAATTTATTTAGCCACATGTCTTTAGTAAAAAAAAAAATCACAATAAAAAAAAAAATAGCTACCTAGCGGGAACAGCGACACTAATACAGCTAGGGTTGCCACCTCATCCCTTTAAAAAGGAACACATCTGAATTACACAGGTTCTGTGGCCAATTAAGGTGGTAATTAAACTCACTTGGTGCCTTATCTGTATTAAATTAGCCTCAGAATCTGTGTGATTCAGATGTGTTCCTTTTTAAAGGGATGAGGTGGCAACCCTAAATACAGCGATCAGAAAAATGATCGCTTAGTGACGCTGGCAATAGGGAGTGAAAGGGTTAACTAGGGCGGTGATCAAGGGGTTAAAACTTTATTAGGGGGGTACAGGGGCTACCCTGGACCTAACACTAACTGCCTGTCAAACTGACACTAAATACAGTGATCATACATGTATGATCACTGCATTCAGTGACACTGTGACATGGGGGAGGGGGGGTGATCGCAAGGGGTTAAGTGTGCCTGCGTGTCCTGGTGTCAGTGTAGTGTTGTGCAGACTTACTATGTGATGTAATCTCTCCTCAGCGGCGGTTGAAAAAAACGCCGAGAGCAGAGATCAAAAACGAACCGCCGCCCCCTCAGCGCGGATCGCTCGCAAAGCCACCGGGACTGTCGCATGTACCGGGGGGGGGGGTCTTGATCGGACCCCCGACCCACGTCAAGGCAGCCACGTACAGGTATGTTGATGTGCCTGTCTGTGCCCTTCTGCCGACGTAAATGTACATGCGGCGGTCCTTAAGGGGTTAATGTAAAGGGGCCCAGAGATGCATTGTGCTGTGTAATGTAAAGGGATCCAGAGGTGCAGGGTGATGTGTAATGTAAAGGGGCCCAGAGCTGCAGGGTGCTGTGTAATGTAAAAGGGTCCAGAGGTGCAGTGCTATGTAAAGGGGTCCAGGGTGCTGTGTAATGTAAAGGGGTCCAGAGGTGCAAGGTGCTGGAACCCCACATCCCATCATTAACCGCCGCCGCGAAGTGCCGCAAAGCGCCACTGCCCCCCCCCCCCCGGGCTGCTCAGTCTAAAATGCTGGGGCCTATTTTTTGTCCCAGTCCGGGCCTGACTGAGAGACTAGTCAGGATCATGGGAAAGCTTTGAACATGACAACGTTCCTAAGCACACAGCTAAGATAACAAAGGAGTGGCTACAGGACAACTCGGTGAATGTCCCTATGTGACCCAGCCAGAGCACACACTTGAAAACCAATTGAACATCTCTGGAGAGATTTGAAAATGGCTGTGCATCGACGCTCCCCATTCAACCTGATGGAGCTTGAGGCCACGTACACACGACCGAGGAACTCGTCGGGCGAAACACAGTGTTTTCCTTGTCGAGTTCCTTGTTAGGCTTGTCGAAGAACTCGACAAGCTTGCTTTGCGTACACACGTTAAGGACCAAATCTCGTTGTTCTCAAACGCGGTGACTTCAACACATAGGACGGCAGGGGAAGTTCGATTCCACTGGCACAACTCTTGGGACTGGTTTTGCTAATCTCACGTGTTTGCGTAAAAGTTTGGTAAAAGACTATTTGCACTTTAGTCTGTTACAGCTTGAAATCTGTCGGGTGGAGAAATCTGTCCGCTAGCCCATACACACGAGCGGAGATGTCTGCTGAAACGGTCCATCGGACCGTTTTCAGCGGACATATCCCCTCGTGTGTACGAGGCCTAATAGCAGTCACTCCCTTACCAGCTAAAATGCTGCAGAACCTGTTATCACTAGTGAGGGAAACATACCTGTTCCAGGCAGCAAATGATCAACACCTAGGAGATGTAAAGTTGTCTGTAATGCCTCGTACACATGGCCGGATCTTCAGAGAAAAAAAGTCAGACAGGCTTTTTTTTTCGGAAAGTACGGCCGTGTGTAGCATCCATCAGACTTTTTTTTTCGGAAGTCCGACGGACCTTAGATAGAGAACCTGTTCTCTTTCTTACGGTTGGACTTCCGACGGACTCAGGGTGGACTTTTTCACGATCAAATGTCCGACTGTGTGTACAAGGCATAAGAGATTTTATACAAAATTGGTTTAGCCATAAAAATATTTTTTTTTGAGCTACAGTGAAAACTCTAAATTGTGCTCATTGCTCATCTGCTTAAGTGAAATTGGAATTAAAAATGTTCTACTCTTTTTTTTTTTTTTTTGGAGATTGATTTTTTGGTTGAGAAGGTTAAAGTGGATGTCACAATGTAGAGTATAAGATTTCCTATCATCTGTGCCCAGTCTTGCCACACAGTTAATCCAGCTCTGAGAAATCCTCTTTTATTGTTCAGTGAAAATTAACAGACTTCCAGATAAAAACCTGTCTAAATAAAAAGTCTGTTCCTCTCTCCTTGCTTTGAGTGAGAGGTTATTTACATATCTAGCTTGGACTTGTTTATCATATGTTATGTTATGTTTATCATAATATGAGGTGATCCACAGTATAAAAAGTGAGTAATCCACCCCTCCCCCACAGAACACATCCTGATAATATATAAGAAGGCCAGTATGATGGCCTGAGTTTATGGGAGGAGCCCGGAGGGTATTTAAGCAGCCCACTCACACATGCTCTTTGTCAGTTCAGTGTGCAGTACTACACGTCACTGGGCCGACTCTTCCCAGCTCACCTCATGTCCGTGAGTCTGCGCATTCAATCGCATTCGACACCCTCCCGCCCTTCCCTTTTTCAGGGCACTTCTCAGCATATCCTTCTTCAATTAACTACCCATTACTTACTTTGGGTATGCCCCCTTTTCTTGGCATACTGACCAGACCACCAAGGCACACTTCAGGTCTATTTATGTTGTAAGTCTTGTCGCGTGTTTATGTGATCCACATCACTCTCGGTCAGTGGGCCACGACCATAAACAATGAACTATGGATCACCTCATATTATGATAAACATAACATAACATATGATAAACATGTCCAAGCTAGATATGTAAATAACCTGTCACTCCAAGCAAGGAGAGAGGAACAGACTTTTTATTTAGACAGGATTTTTCTGGAAGTCTGTTTATTTTCACTGAACAATAAAAGAGAATTGCTCAGAGCTGGATTAACTCTGTGTGGCAAGACTGTGCACAGATGATAGGAAATCTTATACTCTACATTGTGATATCAAAAAATATTTTTTTTTTGGGGTTTACATCCACTTTAATTTAGTTCACTGCATAATTTAAAACCACATAATTTGGCCTTCCTCATTGACTTCAATGCACATTGCCAAAATTGCAACATTTACAAAACTCTTCACTTTCCCTGAAATTTCTGTGAAAATTAGATCTCTTGTTTTTTTTTCTCTATACACCTTTCAGCTGCCTGTAACTAGAAGCTTAGGCAAACGTTGCAGAGAAAAAAATTACTGTGTTGAAAAAATGAAAACAACCGAGTAGGGAGTGATGGCTGAAAGATGTACAAGAAGAAAAGAATAGATGAGAGCAGCTGTGTCTATTAGAAAGTGTCAGTACATGTTAACTGTTGTGTTTGCAGGTGTTGTCTAGTCAAAGTCAAACATTTAGCTTGGGAATATACACTGGAGACCCAGTTTGCCTTCGCATGGCTTATATACAGTATTCTTCTAGATATGCATTCAGATTTTGTACTAACAACTTCCATTTTCCTAGTTTTATCTCAACTTTCCAGTTACAACAGCTGTGCAGGATTTTTAACCACTTAAGACCCGCACCAAAATGCAGGTAAAGGACATTGCCCCTTTTTGCGATTCGGCACTGCGTCGCTTTAACTGACAATTGCGCGGTCATGCGACGTGGCTCCCAAACAAAATTGGCGTCCTTTTTTCCCCACAAATAGAGCTTTCTTTTGGTGGTATTTTATCACCTCTGCGGTTTTTATTTTTTGCGCTATAAACAAAAATAGAGCGACATTTTTAAAAAAAATGCAATATTTTTTACTTTTTGCTATAATAAAAATCCCCCAAAAATATAAAAAAAAACATTTTTTTTCCTCAGTTTAGGCCAATACGTATTCTTCTACCTATTTTTGGTAAAAAAAATCGCAATAAGTGTTTATCGGTTGGTTTTCGCAAAATTTATAGCGTTTACAAAATAAGGAATAGTTTTATTGCATTTTTATTAATTATTTTTTTTTTACTACTAATAGCGGCGATCAGCGATTTTTTTCGTGACTGCGACAATATGGCGGACACTTCGGACAATTTTGACACATTTTTGGGACAATTGTCATTTTCACAGCAAAAAATGCATTTAAATTTGCATTGTTTACTGTGGAAATGACAGTTGCAGTTTGGGAGTTAACCACAGGTGGCGCTGTAGGGGATGTGTGCCTATGTGTTTTGTTTACAACTGTAGGGGGGTGTGGCTGTAGTTGTGATGTCATCGATCGCGTCCCCCTATTACAGGGATGACGCGATCGATGCTACGGCCACAGAGAAGCACGGGGAAGCCGTGTGTACACACGGCTCTCCCCGTTCTTCCGCTCCAGGGACGGATCGCCGCACTGCAGCGGCCATCGGGTCCGCGAATATATACGTTGATGTGCCCAGCCGTGCCTTTCTGCCGACGTAAATGTGCAGTAGGTGGTCCTTAAGTGGTTAAATGACTGGTCGATGAGGTTGATTTATTAAAAATGGAGAGTGCAAAATCTGGTGCAGCTCTGCATAGAAACCAATCAGCTTGCAGGTTTTTGTTTTTAAAGCTTAATTGAACAAGCTGAAGTTAGAAGCTGATTGGCCACTATGCAGAGCTGCACTAGATTAAGGGCCCTTTCACACGTGCGGACGAGCGGTCCGCTTTTTCTAAGTCCATAAACGGACTTAGAATGGGGCCCTATGGGAGCGGATCCGTTAGCGGATGATGCATCCGCTAACGTCCGCCTACGATCCGTGTCCGTCTGGATCCGTTTTGCGGACGGAAGAAAACCCTATTTTTCTTCCGTCCGGTGGATCGGATCGGACAGACGGTCCGTTTCCATCCGATTCCCCATAGGGGATAGCGGAGGAGAGACAGGGCGGTCCCTGCACAGTGTGCGGGGACCGCCCTGTCCACCGACAGCTGAGCGGGACCCCCCCCCCGCTGAGCCGACGGACAAAAACGGTCCGCACCGTGTGAAAGGGCCCTTAGAAATCTCCAGTTTTAGTAGCTCAATCCCAAAGTAATAGGCGCCACAGTTGGATATAGTGCCCTAAGTAATGTAACAGACATAACCACTCTCCATTCTCTGTAACCCAAGGTCTGTGCGAGTAGGCTTGCACTAAGGGGTGTGGTTGCTTTTAAACTCTGCAGGCACAGGGCATCGCAGTGTGAGCGCAGAAGCAACATTTTTGCTGATGGGATAAGGACAATTTACAGCATTTCCAAGCAAAAATCAGCCACAAATCATCAGGTACTGTATACAGGACTATGAAGAGATAAAATGCTGTGAAGCCCTGTACACACGAGCAAGAATCTCATCAGGAAAAAAACGTTGTTTTCCCTGACAAGATTCTTGGCAAGAATCTCTTTTGCCGCCTGAGTGTACAGACTCTCCTATCAAAAGAACTGCGGTTCTCTTGAAAGGCAAGAACGCGGTGACATCATTGCGTACGACGAGCATGCGCTCGTCACATTCGATGCCGTCACCGCCATCTTGCTGCACCCTACCTATGCCTAGGAAGCTACCACGCATGTGTCAAAGTCATTTCGAGCATGCGCGGGTTTCCACGGCGACAGGTAAGTATACACACTCTCGGGTTTCTCGGCAGGAAAACATGATCTCTATTTTTCTCGTCTAGATTCTGGGCAGTTTTCTTGTCGAGAAACCCAAAAGCCTCGTACACACGCTCGGTTTACTCGGCAAGAAAGCGCTGCCAGCAGTTTTCTTGCTGGTTCTTGCCGAGTAAACCGAGCGTGTGTATGAGATTTGAGACTTCAGGCTTGGTTCACACTACTGCAAATTGGATGCGGCCTTCCCTGCATCTGATTTGACGAGCTCTCTAGGGAGACGGTTCACGAACCTTCGAAATGGCTTTGGCACAAATTGCACAGGAGTTCTGTGCTTCTTCTTGTCCATTTTAGGTCTGAATTCAGCCAGAAATTGGGCTGAAATCTGACCAGAAACTGTGAACAGGGACACACCAGACCCCCTGCTGTGAGCTGCTCCATGCTAAGGTGTGAACCCAGCCTAATTTAGGCTTCACAGTGAGTAAGTTTAATGCCTGACAAAAACAAATCTTACGTCTCTGATTTTATAAGCCACCGACTCTCAATTCTGTTTATGAAGAGAGAAATCATCAATTTTACATTAATGCAAATCTGCAACATTCCTTTCAATGTAATAATGGGACTGGCTGGCTCTGGCACATGCTTTTGCTTCTTTACTGCTTCACCTTTTAATATTGTATTTGTGAAATCTTGGACTACGTGCTTGGACTATGTTTTTTAGCATGACTTTATTGATGTACTTTTGGTATACTTAAATAAGCAATTGTATATGTCTATGGAATTATCTTTTTTATAAATAGGCAAAATCTTAATCTGCTAATGGATAACTGGGCAGCCAGCAATGGAACCAACAGGGCTTTTTTTCAGCCTGAACACGGGGGAAGGCAGTTCCGGCACCTCCAGCAATGAATGCTGGGGTGTGCTGGAGGGTCTATTGATGTTTGCTGCTGGGATATTTATTATTACTGGTGGGGATCTGTTTTTGTGTGGAGGTCTCTTGTTGCTGGGTAGATCTTTTGTTGCTAGTGGGGGGGCTCTTATGTTTCTAGGGGGAGCAATTGTTGCTGGGGGATTTACTGTTGAGGGAGAGGTCTATTGTTGCTGCCTCCTGGATGGTCTATTGATGCAGTCTGCTGGGACATCTGTTGTTGTTGCTGGAGGTCTATTGTTGCTGGGGTGGTATTTTATTGTGTGGGGGCTCTATTTTTGCTGGGGTGAGGTCTGTCATTGCTGGGGGGGGGGTCTACTGTTTCTGAGGTAGGGTCTGTTGTTGCTCACTGTAGGGGATCTATTTTACTGTCTTTCTTTGTTATCATTAACAAATTCTGAGCAAATCACTGAGCAATTCTGCGCAAAAATGATACTTGATTCTGTATTCTCTAAAATGGGTGGTACTGGGAGGTCGGTAGGAGGTGGAACCAAGGAACAGTGCTCAGGGGCGGGTAGGGAGCAGAAACGAAAGGTGAAGATCGGAGTTTCTGCACCTATTCTCTGAGAAAAAAAGCCCTGAGAAACCAATATATATAATAATTCCAAGACCTCTGAGAAAATTGCAGAGCCATGATTCTGAAATTTTCTCAGAGATCTTTTTATAAGACGGATCTTTAGGGGTTGGATCTGGTGGTTGCTTCCTCATATCTTGAGCTAGCCTAACCCCTCCTAGGATTTATCTAAAATTTAAAGGTCATCCCCAGAAAAGGACTTCAGAGAGTGGAGGGTTAGAGTTTAGCATTACATTTAGAAGTAGAAGATAAAACCAACTATTGGGTCCTTAACCATTGCTTGATGACATGATTGCTATGGGGGAAAACAATCTTGCTGAAAAGGCAATCCTATACACTTCTGTAGTGTCTTCTTGTGAATGTTGGAGAACTCATTATCCCCGGATCTCGCCGGCAGGGTTGTGATGCCACATTCTGCTGAGGGGAAGTTGTGGAAAGGTAAGTATAGTAAGTTTATGCAGCAAGGATGAAGGATTGCAACAAGAGCAGGCCTTGCATGGACTGCCAGGTCCACTTTAAATATTAATGCCATTATTTATTAATATGTGAGTATGCCCCATGAATAATTAATTTACACATAGTGATTTTTTTTTTCAGTCCTATTTAATCATACATTTTCTGGAGTACTTTATTTGAACTTCCCTAACCATGAATATATTCTAAATATGTTAAAGTAAGGTCTGTTCATGAGATCAGGGCCCCCATGTCTCCACATCAGGGCCCCCACATTACCCCCAGCTCCTACACAGCAGAGCCATGCACTTCACAGGACAGGAGCATCTTCTCCTAAGATTAGGGATGCTCAGCATTCCAAGGATCATCATGACGTAATCTCCGCCTAGACACCACTGACGGAAGCTGTAGGTGACGCCTGTATATAGAGGTTTTTTTTTTTTCTTTTTTTACCAATATTTTTTTATGGCGATTTGGTATGGGGATGATGATGTTTTTATTTTTACTGCAAGGTTTGCTTTTAGAATTGTATCATATACAGTAACTGCACTTATTTATTATGTTCAGGGACATAAGATACCTCCTATATTTGTTTGTGATGATTTATATAAGGGATTTTTAATATATTAAATGTATTTTTGTTGTGTAGTAGTAGTGTCATTCTAGCTTCGTGAACCTAGGAGTAGCTACACCCCCTGTTTCTTCCATGTTTAGCATAGCGTATTAATTAATTATATGATGCTGTAAACATTCTGTACACCTGGCAATTGCAGTCATAATTTAAGAAGGCCGATAATTACAGAGCCAATTCTCAGACCTTCAGGGTCATCGTGACCACCACACCTGTTATCTGTAGCCTGTAGGTGTGGATTTATCCCATTGTTTGGTTTTACGTAGATTTAGACATCTAACTGTATTTATAAAAGTGTTATGTGAGGTGTATCGTTGTTACTTTCACCACACCCACCAACCACAGGCCTAATACATCAAAGGGCCCCTGCTGTCTCTTTGTTTGTGATAAATGAAAAAAAAAATGTTACAGAAACTCGCTAGCGCAGAATTAAAGTGTATCTAAACTCACTTTTTTTAAATATATATTGCAGCTTTTTCAGGCTTTGTTACTTTATTTTCATTTGGAAATCCAGAAAATTACAAACTTCCCAGGGTGACGGCGTGTAGTACACACTATCTAATTGAGGAGCCTGGGCCAAACTTGTAACCAAGCCCAGTACTCACTGAATGTTGTTTTTTTTTTTTTGTCCAACCGAGCAGGCTGAATAAAAAAAAAAAATGCAGACTGCTACCAGAATACACTGATCAGTGATCATGAACTTTTTAATCCCTATCTCTAAAACTCTTACCTTTGCTATGAATGTGTTCCTTTAGGGCAGAGGCAGATCCAGGGGGGCAACGGGGCGATTGCCCCCCCAAGAATGTGGGTGAGTGAGTGGCCGGGCTGCTCCGTGGTGAGAGAGCGGGCGGCTCCATGGGTGAGAGAGTGGGCGGCTCCGCGGATGAGAGGGCGGGGTCTCTGCGGGCGGGATGGGCGGATCAATTGGTGAGTGGGCGGATACGAGCAGCTGGGTGGCTCATGGATGAGCGGACAGCTGGTCAAACAGGGATCCAGCGGGTGGGGGAGCAGAAAGATGACATCATCTCTCACTTCTTGGCGCCCGCCCTGCATCCCTGCAGTGCAATTCTGCCCTCACTGTGCAGGCAGCCGTGGGAAGAAGAGAGGTGACATTGTCATTAGTCATTAGTAAGACCTAATCTGGAATATGTAGTTCAGTTTTGGGCTCCAATTCTCAAAAATGATATCAGGGAACTGGAGAAAGTGCAGAGAAGGGCAACCAAACTGATAAGAGGCATGAAGGAGCTCAGCTATGAGGAAAGATTAGAGGAACTAAATGTATTCACTCTCAATACAGAAAGGTTTCTTCACAGTAAGGCCGCGTACACACGATCGAATATATCTGCTGAAACTGGTCCGCCGACCAGTTTCAGCGGACAGATTCGATTGTGTGTACGGGCTAGCAGACAGGTTTTTCCAGCGGACAAATTTCAAAGAATGCTTTGAAATTTGTCCGCTGGAAACCTGTCCGTCAGACATGTCCGCTGGTTAGTACGCCTAACCAGCGGACATAAATCTCCCACATTAGTTCCTGGAGTGGTGACATGGCGGCGTCAACGTCACCGCCACGTCACCGCGTCCTCAGTAAGAGGGGATTTCCGTCCGATGGTGTGTACACGCCATCGGACCAAAATCCGAGGAGACATGTCCGCTGGAAACAGTCCGTCGGACATGTATGCTGGTTAGTACGCCTAACCAGCGGACATAAATCTCCCGCTTGCGTCGAATGGATTCGATGCATGCGTGGAAGTATTTTACTTCCTGGAGTGGTGACGTGGCAGCGTCAACGTCACCGCCACGTCACCGCGTCCTCAGTAAGAGGGGATTTTCGTCCGATAGTGTGTACACGCCATCGGACCAAAATCCGAGGAGACATGTCCGCTGGAAACGGTCCGTCGGACATGTTTGAGCGGACATGTCTTCTCGTCTGTACACGGCCTCAGAGCTGTGAAAATGTGGAACAGACTCCCTCCAGAGGTGGTTTTTGTCAGCTCAGTAGATTGCTTTAACCACTTCAGCCCCGGACCATATTGCTGTCCAAAGACCAGAGCACTTTTTGAGATTCGGCGCTGCGTCGCTTTAACTGACAATTGCGCGGTCGTGCGACGTGGCTTCCAAACAAAATTGGCGTCCTTTTTTTCCCACAAATAGAGCTTTCTTTTGGTGGTATTTGATCATCTCTGCGGTTTTTATTTTTTGCGCTATAAAAAAAAACAGAGCGACTATTTTGAAAAAAATGCAATATTTTTTACATTTTTCTATAATAAATATCCCCAAAAATATATTAAAAAAATATATTTTTCCCTCAGTTTAGGCCGATACGTATTCTTCTACATATTTTTCGTAAAAAAAAAATCGCAATTAGCGTTTATTGATTGGTTTGCGCAAAAGTTATAGCGTTTACAAAATAGGGGGCAGTTTTATGGCATTTTTATTATTATTTTTTTTTTACTAGTAATGGCGGCGATCAGCGTTTTTTTTCGGTACTGCGATATTATGGCGGACACTTCGGACACTTTTGACACATTTTTGGGACCATTGGCATTTTTTTAGCGATCAATGCTATAAAAATGCATTGGATTACTATAAAAATGCCATTGGCAGTGAAGGGGTTAACACTAGGGGGCAGGGAAGGGGTTAAGTGTGTTCCTAGTGTGTTCTAACTGTATGGGGGGGGTGGCCTCACTAGGGGAATCACTGATCTTCTGTTCATACATTGTATGAACAGAAAATCAGCGTTTCCCCCGCTGACAGGAACGAGCGCTGTGTGTTTTCACACACAGCTCCCGTTCCCCGCTCTGTAACGAGCGATCGCGTGTGCCCGGCGGCGATCGCGCCCGCCGGGCACACGCACGGGACTCGGGGGCGAGCGGGGGGCGCGCGCGGGCCGCCGGCGGCGCGCACGCGCCCCCTAGTGGCCGCGAAAGGCGCGACGTAGAGCTACGGGCTCTCGCGCACCCGTGCCGACCTGCCGCCGTATTACTGCGGCGGCTGGTCGGCAAGCGGTTAAGAAAGGCCTGGCTACTTTCCAAAATGTACATAACTGAGTACTAAGATGTGTAGGTAAGTTGATCCAGGGTAAATCTGATTGCCTCTCGGGGGATCAGGAGTGATTTTTTTCCCCTCCTGTAGCAAATTGGATCATGCTCTGCTGTTTTTTTTTTTTTTGCCTTCCTCTGGATCAACTGTGGGTATGGAGTTGGATGTATGGGATTGTACTATGTTTTTAATTTTGTTTTTTTGTTTTTTTGTGGCTGAACTGGATGGACTTGTGTCTTTTTTCAACCTGACTAACTATGTAACTATGTAACAATAATTCTAGCAAATAAGCTCCTAGTTAACTCTAAGCTGATGATGATCTGTAAAGGCTTTTAAAGCATCACCTATGGAGATTTTTGGGTACCATAGTTTCTGGCGAGCACGCAAGTTTAAGACATGGAGTGTTTTGCTATCTACTGTATTTACTCAATGCAACCTCATCGTTTATATATTAACCATAAATGGGAAAAATATTGTGTGTTTTTGCACTCAAATTTATTGTATTATATTTTTTCCTGACAATGTGCATTTAATAAATAGTTGCATAAATATCATGTGACATAAAAATGTGCAACTATCACCTTTTTTTTCTACAGGACATCTGCTTTCAGAAAATTTTAAGTAATTTTATTGCCAAAAAATAAGATTTTTACATGTATTCGAAAAATAAAAAATAATTTGCTCTGGAGCTAAACTGGTTAAGGATGGTGGAATTATTTCCAAAGACATTCTTTAGTGATGAATAAAAACAGTTACATAGAAATACTGTGGATTTTGCAACATTCGGAGGCATTCATGAAGAGTGTCTTAAAGTGGTTGTAAAGGTTCAACATTTTTTTTTTTTTTTTTAATAACAAACATGTCATACTTACCTCCACTGTGCAATGGAGCCAATGGCTGCTCTGCTATCAATCTATCCAATGAAGAGCCCAGAAGACCGGGCCGAGAAGAGCCGAGAAGCCAGCAAATACTAGATGCGGGACTTTCAAGGACTCAGGTAAGTTAAAAAGGGGGGGGGGGGCTGGGGGGCCAGTAAGTAGTGGATGTTTTTTCACCTTAATGCATAGGGTGCATTAAAGTGAAAAAAACGGGAAGGTTTACAACCCCTTTAAAGCCCTGTACACACGGCCGAGGTTCTCGAGAACCTCACTGGGAGCCGCATTCTGCCGAGATCCTCGGCCGTGTGTACGCTCTCGGCGAGCCCCGCCCGTCGGGAAACCCGTCGAGCAAATAGAGAGCAGGTTCTCTATTTGCTCGACGGCCAGTCAGGGTGAATGGCTGGTCGCCTTTCCCGACGGGCTGGTCGCCGAATCTGACGGCCGGCAGAGAACCTCGACGGGCGGAACGATGTGTTCTGCCCGTCGAGTTTCTCTGCCGTGTGTACGCGGCCTCAGTGTTAAAAATTCAATGTGCCTCTACAAGATAAATGTTAGTGCTGGTGACAGATTCATGTGCTTGTTGTATACCGGTATATGAATCTGGGGCATGTGCCAAGAGTGGAGTGTGGATATAATATATTTATTTAATCATAACTGCTTTTCACATTAGAGGCGTTTATAAAAAAAATGATTGCTGGATTTTTTGGTTGTAGAGGATATATTATCTGCAAATTTCAACAATGTTTGAGCAGGCACTGTGAAGTTGCATAACTTTTAACAGATTTGCTCCAATTATCCTGAAAAATCCCAGTGCTTCAGTGCCCTCCTGCTGAATCACCCGAGATATCACTTTTTTCTGCCTACTCCTTAGCCTGGCCCTGCTTTATTGGCTAAATACAAAAAAAGTCATAAAACATACTAATACAAGATCCACTTTAAAATCATTTAAAAAAATAAGAACATACTTTTATTTGAAATGTTTGTAAAGCAGTGGCGGCTGGTGCTCAATTTTTTTTTGGGGGGGGGGCGCAAACAAACAAAATAAACTAAAAAACAATTGCTGCCTCACTGTGCCCATCAAAGGCAGCCACTGTGCCCATCGAAGGCAGCCACGGTGCCCATTAAAGGCAGCCACTGTGCCATCAAAGGCAGCCACCATGCCATCAATTGTCACCACTGTGCCATGCCATCAATTGTCGCCACTGTGCCATGCCATCAATTGTCGCCACTGTTATAAATTGTCGCCACTGTGCCATGCCACCAAATGCAGCCACTGTGCCATACCATCAAACGCAGCCACTGTGCCATCATTTATCGCCACTGTGCCCATTAATTGTCACCACTGTGCAATGCCATGAAACGCAGCCACTGTGCCATCAATTTTTTGCCACTGTGCCATCAATTGTCGCCACTGTGCCCACATCAATTGTAGCCACTGTGCCCACATCAATTGTCGCCACTGTGCCCATCAATTGTCGACACTGTGTCCATCAATTGTTGCCACTGTGCCCTGTAAAATGCTGCCAGATTGCCCCCCCCCCACTGCCCGGCACTTACCTTTCTGTGGTCAGCCAACCTCCTTCCACAGTCCCTGATTGGCTGAGGCGCATGTCAGTGTTAGCCAGGGAACGCACCCCCTGTGCAACCCCCTGGTTAACTATTTGGAAGCCGATTACAGCCCTCAGGCTGTAATCCGAAAGCCTATCAGAGCCAATGGCTCTGTTAGGCACTTCCAAAGCCAACCAGCTGCCGTTATTCAGAATAGTGGGTGGCAGCAACAATACATGGATTCATGCAATGCATGAATCTATGTATTTTATTCAGTGGCGGTGCAGGAGAGAAAGGAGGCGCGTTCCTGCGCCCTCTATGGACGCACCGCCACTGTTGTAAAGCCAAAATATTTCTCCTTCTTAGGTTGGAGACTGTGGTTATGATTTAGGTCTTCACAGCAATCATCATTAATATTGGAGAGATTCACCTCTCTGCAGTAGGTTTCAATGTCTCCTCGCAGACTCGATTTACCATGGTTTGCATCATTCCTGGAAAATCGATCCCAGACAGTGAATCTGGGACCGTTCACCTCTGAAGCACGTACTCTGACACGTGGAGTCCACCAAGGGTCTCCCCTGTCACCCGTGCTATTTAATATCTATCTTCGCCCACTCCTCAAAACTATCAGTAACCAGAATCTACTCTACCACTCCTAGGCTGACAACACTCAACTCTACTTTCGTATAAACAACAAAAAGGACCAACACCTCGGACTAGAAAAATGCTTCACTTTGATAGACAACTGGATGACAGAGAGTCAGCTTAAACTCAATGGATCAAAAACAGAACTCCTTCTGCTCCACACAAACAAAAAGAGACTTGCTAGGGCGACATGGACGCCTCCGCCCATATTGGGAAAGACTATTACTCCCAGCACCAAAGTCAAAAGTCTCAGAGTAATTTTTGACTCTGACATGACAATGGATGCACAAATTGGGTCCGTAGTCAGCGTTTCCACCATCTTCTGCGTCTGCTACGAAGACTCGTTCCCTTTCATCCTGGAAAAAGACACCGCAGTAGTGGTAGGTACAATAATCAACTCCAGGCTCGACTATGCCAACTCCCTTTACCTTGGTCTCCCAAAATACCAGATTGCCTGTCTACAAGTCGTCCAGAACACGGCGGCACGACTGGTAACAGGAAAAAAAAACTGGGAATCAATTCCCCCCTCCCTGAGGTCCCTCCATTGGCTGGCCGTAAAGGACTGAGTCACATTTAAGGCCCTCTGCCTGACAAAATATGTACAAGGAACCGCCAACAATATCTATGCGACGTAGTGTTAGGATGTATTAAATGTGTACCATTCATTGAGATATTGGTTGAGAATATGCTTTGGAGTTCTGTATGTTATTTCCTGTATTTGCTCAATAAAACTTTTGTTTGAGATAAAAAAAACAATATCTATGCGAGAAAATAGTCCAAGGACCTCGACTGTGGAACGCATTACCAACTAATATCCGAACAGAAGTAAATCATCTGGACTTTAGGAAAAAACTCAAGACCCATCTTTTCTGAAGGCTAAATAGAAGGAAATGGATGCATTTGTAGCGTTATATAAGTTATTCACTTACTCACTCCTCTACACCTAAATGCTGTACTTTTCTAAAAGGGCAAAGTTCCAAAGCCTCTTGGGAGTGCTGAACCTTGCCAAACAAAGCCAGAAAAAAAAGAATCTTCCACCGCCGTACGATGATCCGGTGACCAGATGGTCCCCAAGTCATCTCTATCTCTATGACCGTCGGAGGCTTAAGCGCGACGTTATGATGTCATGCCTGGCCAGCGGAAGTAAACAAAGCCGAGCTCTCGGCTGGAAAGAAAGAGATCGGTCATATTTTTTTATCTCAATCTTTCCAGCCTGGAGGAGAGATGTGGAGTCTTAAGCCCTGTACATACATTTGTCTGATGAAAACCGTCTGATGGACGGTTTTCATCGGAAAAACTGATTGTGTGTGGGCCCCATTGGTTTTATTTCCATCGGTGTAAAAAAATAGAACTTGTTTTAAATTTTTCCTATGGATAAAAAAACAATAGAAAAATACGATGGTCTGTATGGAACTCTATCGGTCAAAAATCCACGCATGCTCAGAATCAAGTCGACTCGGCTCGTCGTAGTGTTGTACGTCACCGCGTTTGGACATGATCTGATTTTTGACTGATGGTGTGTAGGCAAGACTGATGAAAGTCAGCTTCATCGGATATCTGACGAAAAAATCCATCGGATTAGATTCTATGAGGCGCCGTACACACGGCCGAGGTTCTCGCTGAAAACCAGCGAGAACCTCGCTGGAATGCGCATTCCAGCGAGGACCTCGGCCGTGTGTACGGTCTCGGCGAGCTTCCCGTCGGGAAGCCCGTCGAGCAGAAATAGAGAGCACGCTCTCTATTTCCTCGACGGCCCGCCTGGAAGAATGGCTGGTTGCCATTCCCGACGGGCGGGTCGCCGATTTCGACGGCCGGCAAGGAACCTCGACGGGCGGAACGATGTGTTCTGCCCGTCGAGATTCCCTGCCGTGTGTACGCCGCCTCAGATATCCGATCGTGTGTACAGGGCTTTATAGACTCCACATCTCTCCATGAAGAGGATCTGTCACGCACCATTGCTATTACAAAGGATGTTTACATTCCTTGTAATAGGAATAAAAGGGATAAAAAAAAAATGTAAGTAAAATAAACAATAAGAAAAAAATGTTTAAGTACCAAAGTTTGGCTCCATTCCACAAGTGTGCGCAATTTTAAAGCGTGAAATGCTGGATATCTATTTTTACACAGTGTAACATTCAGTGTGCCCCTGTGCCTTTAAGGAGGGATGGGCTACCTCCGGCTCACCTGCCCTCTATCTATATATTAGAATGAATGTGCTTCAACTATGGAAACTCTGATAAATTCTCATAAAGTTAAGACTGCAGAAATATTGGAGTGCCTTGGTAGACGCTATAACTTTTGCGCAAACCAATCAATATGCGTTTTTTTTACCAAAAATATGTAGAAGAATACGTATAGGCCTAAACTGGGGAAAAATTTAGTTTTTTATAGATTTTTTGGGGATATTTATTATAGCAAAATGTAAAAAATATTGAATTTTTTTCAAAATTGTTGCTCTATTTTTGTTTATAGTTTTTTTTATAGTTTATAGTTTTTGTTTATAGTGCAAAAAATAAAAACCGCAGAGGTGATCAAATACCACCAAAAGAAAGCTCTATTTATGGAATAGAAAAAAGAAAAAAATGTATAACTCCACTTTAGTTGAAAAATAAAAACAGTTCCCCCGGATGATCAATGTACATTGCAAGGATTTTACCAAAAGTTTGTTGCAGGCTTCTATCTTTTTCTGATCTTAAGACATTTTTATGTTTTTTCTCCATGTCTTTTGCAGACTGATTCTGAATGGGAGTGTTTGGTTTATTATAATCACCTGGTGCACTCAGTGATGAGGAAAGCTGCAGTGTCTGCACCCCTTTACGAACTGCATATTGTAAAAGAAAGTTTTTAATAACAATAAATTACAATATGGCATGTGAAAATATTGTATGTGCTATATTTTTTATTTGCTATGTTTTTGTGGAGTGGAATTATCCTTTAAACAAAATAAATAAGTAACCGCCAAGGAACATTATATTATTCTAAGCAGTATTCTAAGAACAATAATACAAAGGGAAGAGTAAAATGTATAATGAAGCAGGCCAGATCAACCAATCAAAATTCATCTTTTTACTGGGATTACCACAGTAAAGTAAAATCTGTCTTATCACTATGAGGTATTGGCCTTTTTTTGCGACATTTTACCAAATTACCTAGTCTGGTACTATTTTAGATTTGGTTATCTGGGGACAGTTTTTTACACACTAGTTCTATCTTGTTTACTTCCTTCTTTTTCCCAGACTGATTGATGATATGTTACTGGAATTGCAAATCACCTCTGTAATGATTAATCATTGGTTTGATGGAATTAGCAAGGAAAAGATTTTGTAGCTTTGCAAGATATTGCATTTCCTGTCTACTGAACAGGGTTATTGTATTTTACAGGGCCATTGCTTTTTTAATTTAACTTTGGATGCAAGTACAGAATATTCCACAAAGACCCGACTGATAGTTCCAGTCTGACTTCCACTCACAGATCACACAGGATCACAGATTAACAGAGGCACACTGTTTCTATATTAAGCAAGATATACTGCAAGGACAGTTAAAGGTTATAAAAACTCAAGAGCAAAAATTTAATATATTGCATCTAAACAGTCCTTATATCAGGTGGCTGCATTAGTTTTAATTTTTAACCACTTGTTGTCCTTATAACTTACTTATAGGGCCGCAAGGTGGCACTGCTACGCTGGATCAAGTACCTAGTAGGTGATCTGACACTTCCGGGTCTGAGGTGTGCATGCGCACTCCCGGCGGCACACTCCCACTGTGATTGTATACAGTAGGAGCTGATCTGCGGGTACTGTGGACATGATGTCTGCCGGTACCTGCCGATTATCCAGCACAAAGCCAGAATGGCGGTTTGCCTATGTAAACAAGGCAGATTGCCATTCTGTCAGTATTGAAGGCATGGATTCTGTGTTCCTGCAAAGCAAAAACACAGCCATGCACACATTTAACCCTTTAATTGCCCCCTGATGTTTAACCCCTTCCCAGTCAGTTTCAATAGTACAGTGACGGTACATATTTTTAGCACTGATAACTATATTAGTGTCACTGGTCCCCAAAAAGTGTCAAAAGTGTCAATTAGTGTCTGACTGTGCGCTGCAATATTGCAGCCCTGCTATAAGTCGCTGATCGCCACCATTACTAGTAAAAAAAAAATATATATACTATAATTTATAGATACTATGGCCCAGATTCACAGAGCACTTATGCCGACGTATAAAAAGTTAAGCCGACGTAAGTGCAAATGTGCGCCGTCGTATCTGTGCGCCAGACCCACAAACAGAGATATGTGCCGCTCCCATTGATTAGCCATTCAAACATGCAAATTAGGTAAATACGGCGATTAACGAACGTACGTGCACCCGACGCAGGCTTCCCGCAGTGCGCGTAAGTTGTACATCCGGCGTAAAGTTATTCCCCATAAAGGAGGTGTAACTCAGCAACAGACAAGCTCAGGTCTGCACCAGGGAACACAAGCTGGCTTATTTTACGTTGGACGTGTGTCACGTAGGTTACGTTAAGGGTGTACACAGTGATCCGGCGTATCTTAGGCAGTTGTTCTGATGTGATTGTGAGCATGCGCGACGCATGCGCAGTTCGTTATATGTACTTGTCTGGCGCTCGGCCCATCATTTGCATGGGGTCACGCCTCATTTACACTTCCACCTAAGCCTGCCTACGCCTTTGAAACCCACGCCACGCTGGTGCAACGTTGGGAGCACTGGCTTTATGAATTCCATGCTTGCCTCTCTGCGCTGCGTTGGTGTAGAGTACAGGGGATACGCTACGGCGGCGTAATGTGCGCCTGCTGTCTGTGAATCCGGGCCTATAACTTTTGCGCAAATCAATCAATATACGCTTATGGGGATTTTTTATTTTTTTTTACCAAAAATATCTGCTGTACAGAGACTGCAAGATGATGAAACTGGGTCAAAATGTGATACTTATGTAGCACCTTCTTGTGGGCAAACTATAGTCTGGCCCAGGTATAAACCTGAGTCACTGAATCTGGGTCAGGGTTATTGGAGGCCAGGGCTGGATGACTGATCCTTGCAGCTCTTTGGTGCCTCCCCCTGTCTCTAGAATGTTTGAGAACATTCTGGAAGATAGTGGACAGATTGTTAGGAGGGGTTGTCTTAAATATTTAGGGGTGCTTAGACAATTTCCAGGTTGGGGGCCTGGCAGGGAACTAAGGAGCCCTTGAATAGACATGAGCCTAGCCAGGGAGGGAGTCTGATGGGAGATGGAAAAGCAGTGCTGAGGGGAGTCTGTCGTTGGCCCACGAGGGACCCCTACCGGGGAGGGATTTTACCTCGGCATGGGGCTTGGGAGGCTGGCCTGGAAGGATCCCACCACAGGAGGAAGTACCTAGCCTGTAATGGGCTGTTGCTGAGCTAACAAGGGACTGTTATTTTCTCCAGGAGTGATCCAAAGGAAACTGTACAAAATAGGACCAGGTTTGTGCAGGTGGAAGGAAGAAGAAGACTCTGTAAATAGGGAGGAGCTTGTCCCTGGTTTTGATTGTTGGACACTTGCAAATTGGAAATCCCATAATCTCTCACCCCATCCAAGTTATCATCCCCTAATAAAACAACTAAAACAAGCCAAAGGACTGATTTCTGTCTCTGATGCAAGAAGGAGATGTTGTGTGACTGGCTGTGCAGCAGTGGGGAACCCTTCTTCGGGGTAGTGCTACACATATTTTGCTTCATGCATTAGTGATGACAGAGATACATTATTTTATGTCTGCCTGGAGTTCAGCATGAAGAAAAATTACCAATGTCCCATTGCTTATTTACATGAGTAGATATCCTGAATTGTAGAAAATAAATACAGTTGACATCACTCTCTAGGATGTGAAACGTTCCATATCAGTCAGTACCAGACTTCCACAGATAACCCTTGTCAACCCAGAGGAAATGATGATAGGTTATGTTAGATCATGTAATCAAATGTTGCCAAATTTGCACCATGGATGTTTTTCCTTCTCCTTCCTCTCTAACTATGAAAAAATCATAAGTGTTCACGTTTACAGAAAGACTTTCAAGGGTTTTTTAGGTAGCACCAATCGCCCTCAGATGCCTGCAGCATTTCCAAAGGAACCTCCAACCAAAACCTTTTTTTTTTTTTTCACTCTTGATAAAAATAGGGAAGACTATAAATTCCTTTGGGTGTGTGATCCTCAAGACAGAAGGGGTAGGAAAATCACTTTGATTGGGACACAGACAGCCATAAAAACCTGGAGTTCCATTCGAGACAGACAATAACAAATTTATTATGGGAAAATAATCACTTTTTTTAAGGGTATTTGGCTACCTGCCAAACATGTTGGCTGCCTGCATATTGAACCAACCCATTTCTGAATTTGTTGTGGTCTATGTAAAACTTGATGGGCCAGATTCTCATAGAATTTTGCTTGCGTATCGTAAGCCATTTACACTACGCTGCCGCATCGTACTAGAGCAGGTGCCGTATTCTCTAACCATTTGCTCCGTCGTTTGCGTTGGCGTAGCGAAAATGGCCCAGCGTAAGCCCCCGTAATTCAAATGGGGCGGCTTGTATTTAAATTAAGCGTGCCCCCGCGTCGAACGAACTGCGCATGCGCCGCCCGGGGAAAAAGCCCAGTGCACATGCTCCAGCTCACGTCGGAAAGCGTCGTTGAAACTGACGTGATCCTCATTTACGCAATGTCCTATTCGCGAACGAGTTAGTAAAACGACGTAAGCGACGGAAAAAGCCGACGCTGACCCGACGCCATACTTAACATGGCATCCGACGGCACCCGACGGCATCCGACGGAACTTCGTAAGGTTACTCCTCATAGAAGCAGGGGTAACCTTACGCGGGCGAAAATGACGTACGCGACGACGGGTGGCGTAAAAGCGATCAGGAATCGGCGTACTAGCCTCATTTGCATATGCAAATGAAAAAACAACGTAAAGGCCACCTAGTGGCCGGAGTTGTCATTACAATTACGATCCGCAAGTGTAATGGTATTACACTTGTCGGATGTAGAAGCGTATCTATGCCAAAGTGATGCTAAGCATCACTCGCATAGATACGAGGCAAAAAAAACGGCGATACGACGGGGTATCTGAGATACTCCGTCGTAGCGCCGCTGAGAATCTGGCCCGATATCTTATTTTAATGATATTAATACATTTTCATACGTTTTCAACTACAATTGTCTAGTGTGCTATCCTTTTAACAGTTTTGGTAATCCCATATCTTGGGAGAGTTGTGTCTCTCTCTACTTTTTCTTTTTACTTAATGTCTTGTGGGATTGTGAGATACCACCATCTGCTTGACCTTTCTATATATGAGATAGAATATCTGTTGAGGATAACTGCAAATGTAAATAAATAATGATAAAACGTAATAATTTAAATTTATTTAGGTCAGATTTATAATATCGATAATTATGTCAAGCTCAGAGATGAACGGTTCTGAAGTGATGGAGGGATTTGACTGATGACTTAAATATCTGATGTGCATATATATCTTGATTTTTTTTATTTTAGTTTTGTTAAATTAGGGTATCTGATGGAAATGTCTTATGTTGTAATGTGTTTTTGTTATATATGAGAAAATTAAATAAAAATATGTGATTAACCACTTCCTTACTGGGCATGTAAACCCCCTTCCTGACCAGGTGAAATTTCAGCTTGCGGCACTGCGTCGCTTTAACTGACAATTGCGCGGTCGTGCGATATGGCTCCCAGACAAAATTGGCGTCCTTTTTTCATCACAAATAGAGCTTTCTTTTGGTGGTATTTGGTCACCTCTGCGGGTTTTTATTTTTTGCGCTTTAAACAAAAAAGGACGACAATTTTGAAAAAAAATACAATATTTTTTACTTGTTGCTATAAAAAATAGCCCAATTTAAAAAATAAAATCAGTTTAGGCCGATACGTATTCTTCTACATATTTTTGGTAAAAAAAAAAAAAAAAATTTCTATCGGATGTCACAAATGGATTGAAACATTATTTCCAAACGAATGATACGGATTCCCCTTTGTATCCGATACTGAGCAACCCGGCCTTCCCTCCCGGACTGGAGCGGGTTGAATACAAGACGCTCCTAACGTCTGGCAAAGTTTGGGCCCTACATTTTTTGACGGATAATCACTGGCCCTCAGTGCCCGCATTGACTGACGACAGCGGACAGTTCAGACTTCCCTTTTGGAAAGCAATAAGACTGCACTATTTCCTCCACTCGATACCTAACCTGGCACGACATGGCCGCGGTTTGACGACCTTCGAAGACTTCTGTGTGTGGGAGGGAATTCTCGATTCGATTGTCGGATTCTCCCTTAAGACGTCTATCTGCACAAAGATTCAGGAACTCAATTATAAGATCCTGACCAGATGGTACTACACACCCAGTCGACTACATAAGTTCTTCCCAGCTACCACAGACAGATGTTGGAGATGCCAGACAGGGAAAGGGACACTCCTCCACCTCTTCTGGTCCTGCCCTCTGCTACAGCAATACTGGACGACAGTCCGCACGGTCACTCAAAAATTCACAGACCGCACGATTAGTGATGACCCGGCCCTCATTCTGCTGCATGCCACTTCAAGTCCGGCTCAGAGTTATAAAAAGTCGATTGTGAGGCACCTCTTGAATGCAGCCAAAGTGTGCATTCCACTGCTGTGGAAGAAAAATTACCCCCCGACTACGGACTATGTGGCTGGAGATCAGGAAACTGGAGGATTTAGTCCGTACAGCTTAAAACAAACAAGAGCAACACTCTCAGGTAGGGATGAGCTTTGCGTTCGATATGAACGTATGTTCGACTCGAACATTGTCTGTTCGTACGTTCGACGAAATTCGAACAAAAGCGGTCTTCGCGCCAAATTCGAGTGACGCAAAATGGCCCATAATTCACTGCGGCATTGCGCGCTGATGATTGGCCAAGCATGCTGTATGTCCCGCATGCTTGGCCAATCACAGCTGGGTGGCTTTGGCCAATTATGGCTCAGGGCTTTAGCACACGCCCCACACTATATAAGGCCGCCTGCTGGGCGGCCTCATGTAGTGTGTTCCGGCTTGTTAATGAGAGCAGTCAGAGAGACAGAGAGATTGTCTTTTTATATAGCTAGATAGAGCAGGCAGGCAGGCTAGTCAGTTTAGCTTAATTTACAGTGTGTAGAGAATATATATACATCCCTAGGAGTTGTACATATATTTATACACTGTATAGCTTAGATAGATCAGTTCTTCCTAATTTACTGGCAGGACTCCTGAAAAAGTGACCGTTTTTAAAACTTTTTTCCATTGATACATGTTCCCTCGGGCAAGACCCGGGTTCTCAAAGACGTTTTCACAGGCAAACTATAGACACCCAGCACTGCAGGTACAATATTTAAAGGAATTTTTCATTTTTTTTTTTTATTTAAACATTATTAAAATCACTGCTCCTGGAGCAGTAGTTGCATAGTATTGGCACTAGATATATGCAATTAGGTTCTCTAATAAAAGACTGATGTGGGAAAATGAATTACAAGTTAAGCCAACTAGAAATTATACTGTTTATGAAGAAACCGATACTGAATATTGATACCTTTGCGGTGCGATTTGAGCCCATACAAAATGAATCAGCTCAAATCGCCCTGCAAAGAATCACATTTGATTTAAACAGGAATGTGGTGTGATTCCTGTCTGAATCACATGCGATTTCTGAAGTCACTATGACAAGCCTGGGTTCACACAGGAACGGTGAGGGAAAGGCCATGTGATTTGGACAGGAATTGCACAGCATTCCTGTTCAAATCACATGCACTTCTTTTCATGGGCTCAAATTGCACCACAAAGGAATTGGTTTCAGGTATCGGAGCATTTGCACAGTACGCATGCAAATGCTTATGCCGCTTACACACGATCACTTTATGTGATGAAAAAAAAACACGTTTTTAAAAACGTCAATTTAAATGACCGTGTGTGCGAGAAAACGTTGTTTTATGTCTTGTGAAAAACGACAAAAAAAATATTGAAGCATGCTTCAATTTTTTGTGTCGTTTTTCAACCCGCGTATGCCCAGAAGCTAGTTATGAAGCGAGCTTCAATGAAAAAGAGTGGTGAACATAACCTCGCTTTGCTAGAGCATTGTGAAAAAATGATGGTGTGCAGGCGCCGTAAATAGCCGGGCCTAGTTCGGCTTTTTTCGGAGGGCGTGACGCGGCTATATACGGCGCCTGCGCAGTCAGCTTCTGGGTCTGTGCGTAGGCGCCGAGAAGAGCCGAACGCTAGTCGGCTGTTTCCGGAAGGCGTGACGCCTTATAGCGGCGACATACACCGCGATGCGCCCAAAATTAAATGATCTATTATAAAGTAAGTACATGGATTAAAAAAAAAAACAGCATACTGGCGCTGACGCCAGTATGCTGGATGGGATGAAAGAAAGTGGTTTTAAGGGTGGAACTCCGCTTTAGTTTCTTTTCTGTCCTGTTGATTCATAATCATTCGTAATTTTGCTAAACTGGATTTTCCATGTTCGGACTAATTCGTATTTTCGCAAGTGTCATTTTTCATTGAATCGGAATGATTCGTATAAATGTAATCCTTATTTTTATTTGATTTATAATTCGTACTTTCGGTAGAGTACATTTTATTTCGTTGATTTGTAACTTTTTTTTGTTGGTTGATTCGTAATTTTTCGTGTCTTTCTCACAATTAATGTGCGTCAAATGGATTTGTACTTTTCTAAATACATTGCGGTTATTTGTAATGATTCAAAATCTCGTATTTTACTTTAGTTTTTGACATGCGGCTATAGCCTTCTGCCCCTGTACACCATTTTGAGAGGAAGTTTAGTACGGTGAGGGAGGAGCAGAGAGCAGAGCAGATAGTGTTATTGTTGGATGTGTTGTTGGGATCACAACAAGTCGACTTGCTGTTGCAATAGGCCGCATTAACACAACAACGAATTATGCCGAAGGCATTCGGGCATTCGCTATTTGCTAAATATATTTTATTTTTTTCGGATTCGGTTTTATTTGTAATTGCTTTGTTCGGAAATTCGATTGTTTCCGAATGTCCGAAAGTTGCTAAATTCTTCTGAATTTGATTAGCTCCGAAACTAATTGCACAAGCCTACTGGGGGCTGCACAGGCTCTTTCACACCTCCATGGGTGGTAAAGGTACATGATTCCCAGGGGCAGACGGTTCATGTGAAACTATCCTCATAATGAAGATGTGTAGTAAACTGCTCTTTAACCACATAGCTTACGGCTGCAAAATCATTAGCTTGGGAATGGAAATATAAGGTCAATGGAAATGGGGTTGATTCTTCTTTATCCTAGTTTGTATCTTAAACAAAAACATGTGTTGCTGACCAGTAACATTTTGTTATCAAAGCAATGGTTGAGATGAAAACTGCTATCAATCTGCATATGGGCTGACCGCCTGTCCAGGCCCCTCTGCAGTCGGGAATGTACGATCCAATTTGTCTTCTTTTCTAAAGAGTTATTGGTGCAAAGAAAACACAAACATGAACCTTTATAACAAAATAAAGACAAATCTTCTTGTTCATCTATTTGTTTGCATTACATTATCCCCGCTAAATGTATAATTCTTTGGACAGTCCCTCTTATCATTTTTTTGTGCAAGTCTCCACCAGTCTGAGGCCTCGTACACACGACCGAGGAACTCGTCGTAAATGAAACATCGTTTTCCTCGACGAGTTCCTTGTTAGGCTTGTCGAGAATCTTGACAAGCTTTCTTTGCGTACACACTATCAAGACCAAATCTCGTCGTTCTCAAATGCGGTGACGTACAACAAGTACAACGGCACTATAAAGGGGAAGTTTGATTTCACTGGCACAACCCTTCTGAGCATGTGTAGGTTTCTAAGCATTAGGGGTGCAACGGATCGTCACCGATCCGCAGAGTGCTCCGGAGCCTTGGCCGTAGGAAAGTCCCCGGCTTCAGCCTAGCTCTGGAGCGGCGGCCATCTTGCTCCATCCCAACCAATCACAGATCGGCTGTGATTGGTTGGATGGGATGTCCTGTCTCTGCACCTGATTGGCCCGTGTGATGAGCCCCTCTCTGATTGGAAGGCTGCCTGGATTGGCTGGCTGTCTTGGCGCTCTGGATGAACGTGTGGAGCTTGGGGGAACAGTGAGCGCCGCTATGAAGGGACTCAGTGTTCTTTCTAGTGTGGGGGCAATGTTGGACTGGTCTGGATTTCTAGAACAGTGATGGCGATGACAGTGCAAGTACAGTGAGTTGAATTTTAAACTGGCTATTATTAGTGATTATTAGTGTGGGGGCAATGTTAAACTGGCTATTATTACAGTGACTAGTATGGGGGTAATGTTAAACTGGCTATTGCATTGATTACTAGTGTGGGGGCAATGTTAAACTGGCTATTATTACAGTGTTTACTAGTGTGGGGGCAATGTTGGACTGGAATGGTGATGACGAGTGGGGAGCAATGGTGGACATTGACTTGAATCCGACTTTTTTTTCAAAAATCATCTTTTTTTTTTTTGCTGATCCTAAAATGATCCGATCCGTGACTTCTGGTCCGAGGATCGATCCGATCCGTGAGTTTTTGATCCGTTGCACCCCTACTAAGCATACACACGAATGTGTTTCTCATCGAAAAACCAGCCCGACTAGGAACACGACGAGGAAATTGAGACTCCCGACGAGGAAAAAGAGATCTTGTTCTCTTTTTTTCTCATCGAGTTCCACAACAGTTTTCTTGATGAAAAACATACACACGACCGTTTTACTTGGCAAAAAAGCTCTGCCACCAAGTTTCTTGATGAATTCTGTCGAGGAAAACGGTCGTGTGTACGAGGCCTGAGAGTTCCTCTGATGCCTCGTACACACGGCCGGACACGCGCTTTTTTCTCGGAAAGTCCGATGGACCTTAGATAGAGAATCTGTTCTCTATCTTTCCTGAATAGAGTAGAAATGGACTAGAACAACTGTTAGGTTTGTATCAGTGGTGGTGCGTCCATAGTGGGGGCAGGAGCGCCGCCCCCTCTCTCCTGCATCCGTCAATCAACAATACATAGATTTCATGAATCTATGTATTGTCACCACTGCCACCCACTATTCAGGTGTCTGCCCCCCTGTGGAGAGCCGACCATCTGAATAACAGCGGTGGGTGTGTTTTGGAAGTGCCTAATTAGAGCCAGGGGCTCTAATAGGCTTCCTGATTAGAGCATGTGGGCTCTAATCGGCTTCCAAATGGTTATCCAGATGGCGCACCGCTGTGTGTTCCCTGTTTAAACAGTGCTGGTCTGGTTACTGTTCACCTGATTGGCTGAAGCAACAGGCGAGCATCGATGACATCCTGGGAGTGTGGAGGACGATGGGGGGGGGGGGCAAATTGGCTGCATTTGATGTGGCAAACTGGTGGTATTTAAGGGGGCAAACTGGCGATATTTGAGGGGACAAACTGGCGGAATTTGAGGGGGCAAAGTGGCTGCATTTGAGGGCGCAAAGTGGCTGCATTTGAGGGGGCAAACTGGTTGCATTTGAGGGGGAAAACTGGCTGCATTTGAGGGGGCAAACTGGCTGCATTTGATGGGGCAAACTGGTGGTATTTGAGGGGGCAAACTGGCGGTATTTGAGGGGACAAACTGGCGGAATTTGAGGGGGCAAACTGGCATCATTTGAGGGGGCAAAGTGGCTGTATTTGAGGGCACAAAGTGGCTGCATTTGAGGATGCAAACTGGTTGCATTTGAGGGGGCAAACTGACTGCATTTGAGGGGGCAAATTGGCTGAATTTGAGGGAGCAAACTGGCTGCATTTGATGCGGCAAACTGGCTGCATTTGAGGGGGCAAACTGGCTGCATTTGAGGGGGCAAACTGGCTGCATTTGATGGGGCAAACTGGTGGTATTTCAGGGGTCAAACTGGCAGTATTTGAGGGGACAAACTGGCAGTATTTGAGGGGGCAAACTGGCTGCATTTGATGGGGAAACTGGCATCATTTGAGGGGGCAAAGTGGCTGTATTTGAGGGGGCAAAGTGGCTGCATTTGAGGAGGCAAACTGGCTGAATTTGAGGGGGCAAAGTGGCTGCATTTGAGGGGGCAAACTGGTTGCATTTGAGAGGGCAAACTGGCTGCATTTGATGGGGCAAACTGGCAGCAATTTATGGGCACTGTGGCTGCGTTTGATAGCACAGTAGCGACAATTGATGGACACAGTAGCTGCGTTTGATGGGCACATTGAGGCTGCAATTGATGTTTTTTTTTTGTTTGTTTGCGCCCCCCCAAAAAATTTGAGCACCAGCCGCCACTGGTTTGTATTGTTGCCTGTGCCCCATTGGGGAGATTCATCCTCTCCTGTTTAACATTAGCATTGCAAGTGAAAGTAAGGGAAAATTCCAAATATTGGGGTGTCCCCAGAAAAGTAATTAGTAATTGAAGGGAAATCTTCCAATGGAGACACTGGTTCTGCCTCTGTTTTGACCATGGGACAGGGATTGAAGGCAAAACTACACAGTGGCAATTACAGGCTGCCATTGCTAATGACACTGGCTGTAAAGGGGTTAACATCAATGACAATCAAAGGGTTAACGGTGTGCCTAACCAGTGTTTTACTAGGGCAAGAGATGCCTTTTCAGAGACACAAACTCCATCCCTTCCCCCTCAGAACAGCGATCTGCCTTGTCTACATAGTTCTGTCTCTCTGCCCGATGATTGGTGGGTGAAAGCAAACGTTGAGTACCCTGCAACCGGGGCAACAACCACGCGCCAGGTGGCACCTCAACCTCCCTGCCCGCTGTCTCCCGGTCCAGCGCTTACCCCATCTAAGTGGTGGGCATCCGTGCAGTGGGCATTTGGGCAGCGGGCCTTTGGCTCTAATCAGTGCTTCAAAAAACACCCCCGCCACTGTAATTCATGCATCCGGTGTCTTGCTATGGGCCAGATGCATGGAAAGGAGGGGCAGTGGCATAGATAGGGGAGGAGTAGTTCCGCCTGCAAAAAATAAATTAAAAGTCAACAAATACTGCAGCTGCTGATCTTTAAAATATTAACAATTACCTACCCAGGGCTCCAGCGATGTCCTCACCCAAAGCCCATTTGTCCCTTGGCTCCGGGTGGAGGCATCGGCATCTTAAGTAAGGGAACCAGGAAGTTAAGCCTTGTGGCTTCACAGCCTGTTTCCTTACTGCACATGCGCGAGTCGCGCTGCACATTCTGACGGGTCCCTGCTGTCTTCAGGGATCTGTGTGTCTCCCAGTAGACAGCGGGGGGGACAGAGGACGGGACTGACATGGCGTAGATCGCCGTGGATCTTGCGGCGATCTTTCGCCGCAAGTGGGAGCGAATTTCTGGATTAGACAGGTATCTGCTCCCCCCTGAAAGGTGCCAAATGTGACACCAGAGGGGGTAAGGAACCGGATAAGAGGAAGTTCCATTTTTGGTCGTCCCTGCTAAAGTGGTTAAAAAATAATCCAAAAACATACAGCATTTCAGATGTCAGAAAATGCATTATTGTACAGACAGATGTCTATTTTGGTGCTTTCAGCAATTTATAGTCATTTCCATGCTTTTATGGAGTAAGATTGTTCCCAGTTATTGCTGCTTTTCAAGAAACTTTTTGCTAGTCATTTAATTAGTGGAGATTGAAGTGCTTCTGTTAAGAGCTTAATGGCTATTTCTGAGAAGCATAGGGATGTAGATGAGAGACTGAAGACTGGAATGTTATGAAGAGTCGCCTTTTTACAATGGTGCCATTTTACTGGAATCCATGCACTTGACATTCTAAACGCACAAGCCTAAACAAAAACAAATTAACAAGACATTACAGATTCTGTGCAGGAATGAACCAGGCTTTGCCGGCTGAAAGAATGGAGAAAAGGCTAGTGATGTTATCTCAATTTTAAAGCTAAGAGCCATTATGGGGTTTCAGTTTCAGGGGGCACCAACATTGTCAGTCTGGGGGAGGGGAGTTTTGGGTGTACTAGAAAATTGAAACCAAACTCCAGTTAATAATTTATAAGCAGTTAGAGCAAACATTTTTTTCATCAGTTAGAGCAAACATTGTTTTTCCTTTTGGCATAAAGTTTTAACATAAATAAATAAAAGCTGATCATTTTAGGAACCCCTGCCCAGATAGCAAGCAATTGTGCTACAAGTTTAAAATGACTTGCTAAGCTATTGCTAGACGTGTCAGTCTTCTCAAATTTGTTGTACAATTGAAGCAAGTCTGCATTGCATGACTCCAGATCAACTTTCTTTGCAAACATTCTGCAAGTTCTGGTTCATGTTATGCTGTACAATAGTCATCCCACCACAGGGGTCACTGTGACTGAATTTTCATGCTGTAAACATGCAGAGCACTTGCTGTAGATTCACCACTGCAACTTTGCTCTTGCTAGAGACTTGCCATGCAAATTGGAAAAGCGTCAACAAGAACTTGTGCTTCAAGAGCTCTGCATGTGTACAACTTGATAGTGAAAATATTCAGCAAATTACCAGACTTATGCCGCGTACACATGACCATTTTTCATGACAAGAAAAATGCAATTTTTTAAATTGGTCGTGAAAAACGGTCGTGTGTAGGCTCCAGAGCATTTTTCTCAATGAAAAAAATGGGCGTTAAAAATTTAGAACCTGCTCTATTTCTTCTTGTCTTTTTTCACGCCGTGGTATTTCACGCCGTAGTTTTTCAAGTCGTGAAAAGCGGTCGTGTGTATGCTTTAACGAGGGGGGAAACGCGCATACTCAGAAACAAGCTGTGAGACGGGGAAATTAGCATAAGCTGCCCAAATGGTGGAGCCATTCGAATAGAACCTCCCCTTTATAGTGCTGTCGTATGTGTTGTACGTCACCGCACTTTGCTCGAGCATTTTTTTTCACGATCGTGTGTATTCAAGGCTTGAGAGGACTCACGTCAAGAAAAACTTTTTTTTTTTTTAATGACATGAATAACAGTCATGTGTACGCGGCATTACAATTCAACTAGTGTTAAATAGTTTATCTCATCTCTGTAACTGATACATTCTGCTGGACAGCTTGTTCGTTTGAAAAACAACAGGCCACATCACCAGGTGAAAATAGAAGAAAGAAAGTCTAAAAAGCAGTGTACCGTGTGCCTCAAGTGCAGACCTTCGGCACCTCCCCATCTTGGCTCCCACCCGCTTTTGGAATGCACAAGGCCCATAAAAACACTGTTTAATATGGCTGAGATATCATTCAAGTAGCAGCCGTGGAGGAAATTTTGGGGCTTTCCAACAAACCTAGTTGACCCGAAGATGGAAAGATCGAACACTCTGAATATTGATTTTTCTGTACAAACATTCAAATTGAATTCAACTGGTGTATAGTCAGCTTAACCACTTCAGTCCCCGCTCATCGTCAATTGACGGCATCGTTTTCTCCGGCCACTGGGGGGCGCGCGCGCGCACCCGGCGCGTCCCCGAGATGCCGATGCGCGTGCCTGGCGGTCGCGATGTCCGCCAGGTACCCGCTGATCGGCAGTTTTAGAGCAGGGATGTGGAGCTCTGTGTGTAAACACAGAGCTCCACGTCCTGTCAGTGAGAGGAGACAGATGCTGTTTCTCTTGTACATAGGGAGACAGCATCGGTCACCCCCTCCCAGTCACCCCCCTCCCCCCACACAGTTAGAACACACCCAAGACTCACATTTAAGCCCTTCCTCACCCCCTAGTGTTAACCCCTTCACTGCCAGTCACATTTATACAGTAATTAGTGCGTTTTTATAGCACTGCTCGCTGTATAAATGTGAATGGTCCCAAAAATGTGTCAAAAGTGTCCGATGTGTCCGTCGCAATATCGCAGTCCTGACAAAATTCGCAGATCGCCGTATTACTAGTAAAAAAAAAAAAAAGAATTCTATCCCTTATTTCCTAGCCACTATAACCTTTGCGCAAACCAATTACTATACGCTTATTGCGATTGTTTTTTTTTACCAAAAATATGTAGAATACATATCGGCCTAAACTGAGAAAAATTTTTTTTTTTTTTTTAAAAATTGGATTTTTATTATAGCAAAAAGTAAAAAATATTCTGTGTTTTTTTTCAAAATTGTCGCTCTTTTTTGTTTATAGCGCAAAAAAAAACCCGCAGAGGCGATCAAATACCACCAAAAGAAAGCTCTATTGTGGGGAAAAAAAGGATGTCAATTTTGTTTGTAAGGCACGTCGCACGACCGCGCAATTTTAATTTAAAGAGACGCAGTGCTGAAAGCTGAAATTTTGCCTGGGCAGGAAGGGGGTATATGTGCCCAGTAAGCAAGTGGTTAAGAGACTGTAGAAATAGGCAGGGGAGGATAAGATTTAATATTGCATTACTAAAATTGGGAAAAAAAAGTGCAAAATCTGGTGCAGCTCTGCATAGTAACCAATAAGCTTCCAGGTTTTAACCACTTCCATACTGTGCACTTAAACACCCTCCTGACCAGACCAATTTTCAGCTTTCAGGGCTCTCACATTTTGAATGACAATTACTCAGTCATGCAACACTGTATCCAAATGATTTTTTTGTCCTTTTTTTCATACAAATAGAGCTTTCTTTTGGTGGTATTTGATCACCTCTGGGTTTTTAATTTTTTGCGCTATTAATGAAAAAAGACCGAAAATTTTGAAAAAAAATTTTTTTCTTAGTTTCTGTGATAAAATTTTGCAAATTATTAATTTTTCTTCATACATTTTGGCCACAATTTATACTGCTACATGTCTTTGATAAAAATAACCCAAAATGTTTGGAAATTATTTGGTCTGTGTGAAAGTTTTAGAGTCTACAAGCTATAGTGCAAATCATAATAAATTATCACATATGATCACACCTGATGTACTGAAGGCCTATCTCATTTCTTGAGACCCTAACAAGCCAGGAAAGTACAAATGCCCCCCAAATAACCCCTTTTTGGAAAGTAGATATTGCAAGGTATTCAGTAAGAGGCATGGTGAGTTATTTTAAGTTGTAATTTTTTCCCACAATACTTTGCAAAATGCACAAGTGACACCCCAAAATACATTCTGCTACTCCTCCTGAGTAAAACGATACCCCATGTGTGATACTTTTTCACTGCATGGCCACATACAGAGGCCCGACGTGCAGGGAGCGGCATCAGGGGTTTTAGGAGCATAAATTGCACATCTAACTAGTTGACAACCTATTACATTTTTGAAGGCCCTGGAACACCAGGACAATGGAATTACCCACAAAGTGACCCCATTTTGGAAAGCCAACACCCCAACTTATAATCTATGAGGCATAATGAGTCTTTTGAACGGTTCATTTTTTTCCAGAAGTTTTTGGAATATGTGGAAAAAAAATGAAAACGCATTTTTTTTTACACAAAGTTGTCCATTGATAAGATATTTCCAACACATAGCATACATGACACCCCAAAATACATTCTGCTACTCCTCCTGAGTAAAACGATACCCCATGTGTGAGACTTTTTCACTGCCTGGCCACATACAGAGGCCCAACATGCAGGGAGCGCCATCAGGGGTTTTAGGAGCATAAATTGCACATTTAACTAGTTGACTACCTATTATATTTTTGAAGGCCCTGGAACACCAGGACAATGGAATTACCCACAAACTGACCCCATTTTGGAAAGCTAACACCCCAACGTATAACCTATGAGGCATAATGAGTCTTTTGAACGGTTCATTTTTTCCCAGACGTTTTTGGAACATGTGGAAAAAAAATGAAAACGCATTTTTTTTTACACAAAGTTGTCCGTTTATAAGATATTTCCAACACATAGCATTTAGATAGCAAAAATTACACCCTAAAATACATTCTGCTTAGCAAAGCGTAAACAAAAGATTACCTGTAGATAGCACTGGTCCAGGCAGCAGGCAGGGACTTGGTCAGCAACGGCATACACAATTGTGGTCAGTTCATGCAACAGGCAGAGGCATGATAGCATAGGTCCTACAGGCAGCAGGCAGAAGGAGGGCCTCGTTTAGGACAGAATGGGGACAGGGGTAGAGGCTTCTCCCACCCAAATCTCTTTGAAGCCTCTGGGCAACCAGACCGTAATCTAGGATGAGAAAACAAAAAAAATACTTTTCTTCATCTAGAAAAACTTTTCTGGAGCCTGTGAATCCCACTAGTCCAGTAGCAGGGTACAAGATCAGTCCAAGAGGCAGGCAAAAGGCATGGTCAAAGAGTCCAAGGTCAGTTCCAGATCAGGCAGAGGCATTACAGAATCGTTAGGCAGAAGAATGGTCGAAAAACAGTCCAGGGTCAATTCCAGATCAGGCAGAGGTATTACAAAATCATTACGCAGAAGCGTGGTCCAATAACAAGCCGGGGTCAGTTACAAAGCAGGCAGTGGCATAAGGGGTGTGAAGGTGTTTGAAGGCAGGAACGGAGGATTACGTTTACCATACTAAACTAATAATTTAGTTTAGTATGGTAATGGCGAAAACAGTCCGTTACACAGAGGCCTGGTTGGGAAAGACACTGGGAACAATAATAAACTGTGTCTCGTCTCACTCCTTCACTGGTACACACCTTGCATCTTCTTTGACCTTGTCGGCCTGATGCTGTGGGAGGGACTTTATCTGGGAAGTGCCGTTCGGAGAGTCGACGTAGAACATCTGATCGGATATTTTGGGGTAGGTCAGTCTGGAATATCAGGGTAGTGGTAATTTCCTCCTGGTAGCCAAGGAAGGTTAGGGGGTTTTGGGTGGACTTGCGGTAGATAATATAGGAGTTGTAGACGGCCAAATGAAAAAAATTAATTGGTACTTTTTTGTACCAATGGTACGTGCGTCCTGTGGCAAGGTATGGTTCCAACATTTGGTCGTTTAAGTCGACTCCCCCCATGAACGAGTTGTAGTCCCGGATGCAGGTGGGCTTTTGGATGGTGGTGCCACGCCTTCTGCGGGTTTCCACAAAGGAATTGTTGTGGATGGAGGACAACATGTATACGTCTCTTCTGTCCTTCCACTTCACTGCTAGAACCTCCTTGTTGCGCAGACTTGCCAATTCCCCTTTCCTCAGCGTTTTATTTACAAGGCTTTGAGGAAAGCCTTTCCTGTTCTTTCTGGCGGTGCCACATGCTGGGGTCTGCTTCCGATGAAGGTTGTGGAACAGGGGAAGAGACGTATAAAAGTTGTCCACGTACAGGTGGTATCCTTTATCCAGGAGTTGATGAGTTGCCAGACAACATTTCCACTTGATCCCAAGTAGTCTGGGCAATTGGGGGGATTCAGCTGGGTGTCCTTCCCTTCGTAGACCAAGAAGGAATACAGGTACCCTGTGGCTCGTTCACAAAGTTTATAAACCTTCACCCCATAGCGGGCCCTTTTGCTGGGTATGAACTGTTTTATTTTAAGTCGGCCACAAAATTTAACAAGGGACTCGTCTACACATATGTTTTGTTCCGGGGGAATATATTTGGGGGAATAATTCAGAAAAATAATTTAGTAAGGGGCGAATTTTGAAAAGCATGTAAAAATTTGGGTGATTTCGGGGAAGGCACTGGGTGTTATCGTTGAAGTGGAGGAACCTCATGATCATGAAGTATCTGGTTCTGGGCATTGTTGCAGAAAAGTTTGGCATATGATAAACGGGGCGTTTTGACCAAAAGGAATGCTTTTCGTTTTTGAGTTGAGTCTCATGCAAAAGGTGAGGCCTAAAAAAAAAAACCGAAACTCCTCCACCGTAAGGTCTCTCCAATTGAAGGGACGGGCATAAGAAGATGTGGGATTGTTGGTGATAAATTGTTGGGCATATAAATTGCACTGGGCCACAATTCTAGATAGAAGTTCCTCAGTAAAAAATAAATCAAAAAAATTAATTGGGGAAAAATTGTCCGTGTTCACCTGGACTCCTGGCTGGGCTGTGAAAGGGGGAATGTTGGCTTCCCCCGGAATTTGGACGAAAGCAACAGGGGGTACTGAAGGGCATAGGGAAGGCTGGCATGGGTCCTTGGCCTTTGTTGCCAAGGTACTGCGGTGCTGGTGGATGGCACTTCGGTATAGGTGGATGGCACTTCGGTACAGGTGGATGGCACTTCGGTGCTGGTGGATGGCACTTCGGTATAGGTGGATGGCATGTCAGTGCTGGTGGATGGCATGTCGGTGCTGGTGGATGCCACTGCCTCCTCACCAGAGCGCCTTCTTTTGGCGGGCCAACTATCTTCCCCCTCTGAGCCTGTCACTGATCCACTAGTGTAGACTGGCTCATAGTCTACATCCGAATCCAAATGGGAATTGGAAGAAAAGAGCTTCCCATTGCTCTCGTCAGGCGCTGAAAGAATTTGATACGCCTCCTGTACGGAAAAACGACGTCTTGACATTGCTGGCGACTTCACAGGTGTGTGTGGCACAGATGTGCACTGAGGCGGCACAGATGGGCAGAGATGGGTACTGAAGGGGCAGAGATGGGTACTGAGGTGGCAGAGATGGGTACTGAGGTGGTGGAACAGATGTACACCGATCAGGTGGCACTAATGAGGCGGCACAGGTGGCACTAATGAGGCGAGACAGGTAGCACTAATGAGGCGACACAGGTAGCACTAATGAGGCGACACAGGTAGCACTAATGAGGTGGCACAGATGTGCACTGGGGTGGCACAGGTGGGCACTGATTGGGTGGCACAGGTGGGCACTGATACGCACTGATTGCAGATGTGCACTGATACACACTAATTGCAGATGTGCAGAGGCGGCAGATGGGCACTGATCACAGGTGGGCACAGGCGGTACTGGTGGCACAGGTGGTACTGGTGGCACAGGTGGTACTGGTGGCACAGGCGGTACTGGTGGCACAGGTGGGCACAGGCAGTACTGGTGGCACAGGAGGTACTGGTGGCACAGGTGGTACTGGTGGGCACAGGTGGTACTGGTGGCACAGGTGGTACTGGTGGTACAGGTGGGCACAGTTGGTCCTGGTGGTACCAGGTGGTACTGGTGGTACCAGGTGGTACCAGGGGGTACAGGTAGGCACTGATTGGGCACTGATTGGGCACTTTGGACCTTTGTCACTTTGTTACTTAGGCAAAAACTCACAGATATCTCTCTCTCTCCTCAGACGCGCTGTCTGTGTGAGGAGAGAGAGCCGGCAATGAGAGATGATCTCATATGTTTACATTTGAGATCATCTCCCATTGGCCACCCAGATCGCGCTGTAAATAGCCGCTGTGATTGGCTATTTACCGCGATCTGTGTTTGGCTGTGTCCAGGGGACACGGCCAGCACAGCAGTTCCCTGCACGCGCTCCCAGCGAAAAAAAAGGGCGGACGAGAAAACACCGCGGCTCAGAGAAGTAGAGCCGCGCTGCGGCCGTACAAACTCGTACGGCCGTCAGCAAGTGGTTAATGTCAAAGCTTAAATGAACAAGCTGAAGTTAGAAGCGATTGGCCACCATGCACAGCTGCACCAGATTTTGCACACTCTAGTTTTAGTAAGGCTGCATTCACACCTTTGCGTTGCGTAGGCGATTTGCGGCGTATTTGCGGTGACAAAAAATAGGCGTTTTGTCCTGCGATTTGCGGCGTTTTTAACTGTGTTTTTTTTACATTGTATTGTCGGCTATGCGGAACGCCGAAGCCGCCTGATACGTGCGTCGAAAAAGGGTCCGGGACTTGTTTGAAATTCGGCGTTCGACGTTCTATCGACGTATGGCGTTCTGCGTTAGGAGATGTGAACAGTCTCCATAGAGAACAATGTCAATTCGACCCTCCGGCGTATTGTAGCGTTGTGCTTTAGGCGTTCACACCTAGGCGTAAAAACGCCTAGGTGTGAATGGAGCCTAAATCAACCCTAGTCCAAAGATTGGCTCTGTGTCCCTGACTAATGATTTACCAGCCCTGTAACTAAAGCAGTATTAAACCCAAAAGCCTGCAGAGCGCCTGTAAAGAGCCTCACCTCTCACTCCAGTGTGAAAGCCCGAGTGCCTTCACACTGGAGTGGCGCGCTGGCAGGATGCTAAAAAAGTCTTGCAAGCAGCATCTTTGAGGCGCAGTAGGAGCAGGTAAGTGCCCGGCACTTTGCGGGTGCTACCAACCCCTTTTTCACCCGCTAGCAAGTGTTAAAAGCGCCCCGCTAGTGGACAAAAAGCACCGCAAAAATGACAGTAAAGTGCAGCTAAAAAAAGCGGTGCCCCAGCTCCCCAGTGTGAAAGTAGCCTAAATGTTATTTTTAAGGCTTTCTTTCTTCTATTTTCATTTTGGTGATGTAGCCAACAAGTTTATTATTTTTCAAAAGAATAAGCTCTCCAGCGAAATGTATCAGTTAGGCCCTGTTCCGATATCATGTTGTGGGAACAAACGTTTCCGTTTGCGATTCTGAAAGTGTGATTTAACAACTTCAGCCCCGGAAGGATTTTCCCCATTAATGACCAGGCCATTTTTTGCGATACGGCACAGCATTGATTTAACTGACAATTGCGCGGTCATGTGACGTCGTATCCAAACAAAAGTTATGTCCTTTTTTTCCCACAAATAGAGCTTTTGTTTGGTGGTATTTGATCGCCTCTGCAGTTTAGATTTTTTGCGCTATAAACAAAAAAATACAGAAATTTTTGAAAAAAAACAATATTTTTTACTTTTTGCTGTAAAAAATATATAAAAAAAAAACGTTCTTCATCGGTTTAGGTCAATATGTATTTTTTCTACATATTTTTGGTAAAAATAAATCGCAGTGTGTATTGATTGGTTTGCGCAAAAGTTATTGGGCCAGATTCAGATACAAAAATGTATCTTTCCGGCGGCGTAGCGTTTCCTCTTTACACTACGCCGCTGCAAATATTATGGACAAGTACCTTATTCAGAAAGCACTTGCTCCATGATATGCGGCGGCGTAGCGTAAAGTGTAAGGCCGTGCAATTCAAATTTCTGAAGTGGGGGCATGATTCATGTAAATGAATCATGACCCCACGTAATTGCCGTTTTTTTTGGATGGCGCATGCGCGAAATCACGTCGCTTTTTTCTCAATGTAAACGACGTGAACGTAACTAACGTCGAGCCCCATTCCCGAACGATTTACGCAGACGACGTAACCGATGTGCAATTCGACGCGGTCCCGATGTCCATACTTAACATTGGCTGCGCCTGCTATAGCAAGTGTAACCTTACGCCTGTCTCACGCTTACGCAAACGACGTAAGATACGGCGCGCCGTCGCAAGTACGCTCGTGAATCTGCGTAAGTAGCTCATTTGCATAATTTACGCGAAGCGCCACCTAGTGGCCAGCGTAAATATGCAACTTAAGATACGACGGTGTAAGCAAATTACGCTGCTCGTGTCTTAGAAGAAAGCCGGCGTATCTTCTTTTCTGAATAGCAAAAAAAGATACGCCGGCTATTCTTAGTATTTACGCAGCGTATCTATAGATACGCTGGCGTAAATGCTTTCTGAATCTGGCCCATAGGGCCAGATTCTCAGAGGCGTTACGACGGAGTATCTCAGATACCCCGTCGTATCGCCTTTTTTTTTGACTCGTATCTATGCCTGTGATGCTTAGCATCACTTTTGCATAGATACGCTTCTACATCCGACAAGTGTAATACAATTACACTTTCGGATCGTAGGTGTAATGACAACTCCGGCCACTAGGTGGCCTTTACGTTGTTTTTTCATTTGCATATGCAAATGAAGTAGTACGCCGATTCTCGATCGCTTTTACGCCGCCCCGTCGTCGCGTACGTCGTTTACGAACTCGTAAGGTTACCCCAGCTTCTATGTGGAGTAACCTTACGAGGTCCCGTCGGATGCCGTCGTGTCCCGTCGGACGCCATGTTAAGTATGGCGTCGGGTCAGCGTCGGCTTTTTCCGTCGCTTACGTCGTTTTACTAACTCGTTCGCGAATAGGGACTTGCGTAAATGACGCTCACGTCGTTTTGACGTCGATTTCAACGACGCTTCCCGACGTGAGCTGGAGCATGCGCACTGGGCTTTTTCCCCGGCCGGCGCATGCGCAGTTCGTTCGACGCGGGGGCGCGCTTAATTTAAATACAAGCCGCCCCATTTGAATTGCGCGGGTTTACGCTTGGCGATTTACGAGACGCCAACGCAAACTACGGAGCAAGTGCTTTGAGAATAAAGCACTTGCTCTAGTACGCAGCGGCGGCGTAGTGTAAATGGCTTACGCTACGCCGCCGAAAATATATGAGAATCTGGCCCCATAGTGTCTACAAAATAGGGGATAGATTTATGGCATTTCTATTATTATTATTTTTTTTTACTGGTAATTGCGATGATCCATGATTTTTAGTGGGGATGGTGCATTGAGGCGGACAGATCGGACACTTTTGACACTTTTTGGGACCAGTGACATTCATACAGCAATCAGAGCTATAAAAATGCACTGATTACTGTATAAATGACACTGGCAGGGAAGGGGTTAACACTAGGGGCAATCAAGGGGTTAAATGTGTTCCCAGGGAGGTGTTTTTAACTGTGAGGGGACGGGACTGACAGGGTGTAGAGATGATGATCTCTCTCTACTCCCCTAACAGAACAGGAATCTGTTTGTTTTCATTGACAGATCCCAATTTTGGCTCTCTGCTGAGTGATCGCGGGTGGCCGGCAGACATTACGGCCATTGGTCATGCGCATCGTCTCCAGCGCTGCACCACAGGCACCATGGGCGTGCCCACTGTATCTATTGCACAAAGCGATGTACACCCATAGCGATTCGCACAATAGAGTCGACCTGCCGCCTGCGGCTGGTCGGCAAGTGGTTAAATGCCTTTCTGCTTGTCCAACATAGAGTAACTGATTCACTTCAATGGGCTGCCCTATGTGTGTTTGTTGCCCAGAACAAGCTCCTGCTCCTTTTTGGATGACAAGCTTAGTGTAATTTTTGAACACGCTTTTTGTTGTGATTGCCATACATTTCTGTCATGGGACAACTACGGCAGAAATCCATTGCGTTATTAAGTGTAGCACTACTCCTGAAGGAGCTGCTGAGTAATGTTGGGTGGCCCGTTACCTCTATGTTCTCGCTCTCCAGGGTGAAAAGAGAGTCCAAAGAATTTCAATGTCCACACAATGCACTTCTTTTTCTGGGATTTATTTGCAGAACTTTAGTAGAAAAGTAGTAAAGGGGTGGAATGGTAGGTAGGTTCAGGTTTATAATCACAAATAGGAAACACTCCTGCTTCCAGCAAACAGTTCTCGTCACCACTCTAGCCAGAGTGTGTATTGCTCACCCGGATAGGTCCCTTTCACTGGCCTAGCAGCCAGGATGGCGCACGGAATAAAGTACAGTCTCTGCCACAGACCTTCCTTTATGAGGAGATGCTTTTGGTCCAGAATCCCCTGCCACAGGATTCAGCACCCGGATCTCTCCAGCTTAGCTTTGGTAGAACTTTAGACCCGACAGGCGACACCGTCAAGCCTCTTGGTGTCTGTGCATCCTTCGATTAAGTTTCCAGGCCTACTCCCAAGGTACCAGCCTCTTCCTTGGCCCTCTCCAGGATAGGTCCTCCCCGGCTTCCTTCATCAAGCGGCCTCCTCCCACAGAACAGACAGCACAGGATCACATCTTCAGAAAGCAGGAGTCAGGATTCAAGATACTCACCTTAGGCCAGGCCGGCCAAGAAATGCGAACAACGAACCACCACCGTCTGTCTCTTAAGTACCCCTCTCCAGCATGCACAGCGGGCGACCACTCCCACTGATTCGCCGCTGATGGGAACACTCAATACATCCTGACATTGCTGCTGCCCCCCTTGGCCTGGGATGGTAATGACACCCCAGGCGAACAATGGTGGAACTCTCAACACACCCATGGCTGGAACAGAGGCTAAATTTGCCATTAATCATACTAGTCTGAGCCAAATAACAGCTCAGACCCCCACTAAATTTAAAGCAGCGCCTGTTCAACAGGAGCAGGGCAATACATAAGAATGACACCCAAATGCTCATCATGCACTTTGTCGTAATTTGGAATTGCGGGCAGAGTTGCAGCACCACTAGCAGGAATGCTTACCAATTATCTGCTTTTTATTTATTTGTGTAAAACCTTTATCCCAAAAGAAAAAATTCTTATATGTATTATCTGGAGTTTTGCTTCAATTTGTTAGTGAATTTAAATTTGCTATTCCATTTAACACTCCCCCTCCCCCAGACTGATAAAGCTGCTGTCCAAAGGTGCCTCCTGTTCTCCTTTATCCAGAGTGGCATTCTAATACAGGAGGTGTGTTACTGGCCAGATCACCGGGTGAAAACTGGGGAAGAAGCTTAAAAAATAAAATGGATGCAGCCACCACATCTGATGGGTTGTAAGTTGGGGTTTTGGGATTAATACCACTTAACCACTCAAATAATGCATGCAAGTTTTTCTCGATTATGGTCAAGCCCGCCTTGCATACACACGTTCATGAAAAAAAAAAAGCCCTAGCAAAGCGCGGTGACATACAACACGTATGACAGCACTATAAAGGGGAAATTCAATTCGAATGGCGCCACCCTTTGGGCTGATTATGCAAATTTCCCTTCTCATAACTAGATTCTGAGCATGCACGTTTTTTTCCCCATTGTTAAAGCCTACACACAACCGTTTTTCACGACAAGAAAAACGACGAGAAAAATGCTCTGGAGCCTACACACGACCGTTTTTAATGACCAATTTAAAAAAAAAATGCATTTTTCTCCTCATGAAAAACGTTGGTGTATACGTGGCATTAGACTTTTTGAATCGTCAGATACATTTCCATATGCATCCAGTCATTCGCAATTGTTACAAGCACAACACATAAAAAGTTTGTTACACAAGCATTAAAAACTTTGTACAGCACTCCATTTTTTTACTTTGTATAGTTTTCATTTCCATATTGGCTATCTTTCCTATTAAAAAGACCAGATTCAAACCACCATGCTGTTCACTAAATTTGGTTGTATATTTTAAGATGAAAAGTTGAGATATTCTTGTTGTATTTTCTATATGATGAAACTTTAATAAAAATTATTGAAACATAAAAAAAAAGACCAGACTCAAAGGATGGGTGTCATTTCTTTGTGTTTTGTGTTCAGCAGTTGACATTCATGCTTATACTGTTGATATCAATACCTCAGTATAGAAAACCATCCAGACCACATTGTAAATGATCAATACCTAATCTGGAAAGTGTCTCCTCTGGTTTCATAAGGTGTGTAATAAGATGGTGCTTTCTTTGGTAGATCGTAACTACTGAATTAACCCTTTGCACACTGCTATACACCTTTACAAGTTAAAGGAGTTGTAAAGGAATTTTTTTTTTTTTGGAGAAATTACTGTTTACAGGGTATAGAGACATAGGGCCAGATTCTCAAAAGAATTACACCGGTGTATCTATGCCATGTTAAGTATGGCCTCGGGACAGCGTCGTCTTTTTCTGTCGTTTACGTCGTTTTCCTAAGTCGTTCGCGAATAGGGCTTTGCGTAAATGACGCTCACGTCGGCTTCATTGAGATTTTCCGATGTGAGTTGGAGCATGCGCACTAGGCTATTTTTACGGCCGTCGCATGCTCAGTTCGATCGGTGCAGGGGCGCGCTTAATTTAAATACAAGCCGCCCCCTTTGAATTACACGGCCTTACGCCGGGCTATTTAAACTACGACGCCGCAAATTACGGAGCAAGTGCTTTGAGAATACGGCACTTGCTCCAGTAAGTAAGTAAGTAAGTACACTCCATAGTGTAAATGGCAATACGCTACGCCGCCGCGGATTCTACGTGAATCTGGCCCATAATAGTTAACTGATTCCTTTTGAAAACTGTTAAAAATAGATAAAAATCAATCATATAATGTACCTGTAGTTTCAGTTTCGTTTTTTCATCTAGTTTCATCTTTGCGTGTTATTTCCTGCCTCTGTGCTATACAGAGCCATAGAGCAGTGATGGTTTGGAAAATGAAACTAGAAGCTCCCAGTACTGTGGTCCTCAGGAAACAGACAACCAGGAAGTGTCCAGAACAGAGAAGAATTACAGCAACATCAGAGCAAAAACGAACAATGAGGACTGCAGTAAGGTAAAGGAAGCTATTTAGCTAAAAAAAAAAAAATCCTTTAGTGACCCTTTAAGTGCATTAGGAAATACTTACCTAAAAGCAAAACCCAACAGTGTAGGACTGTCAGGGCTCCCCGAGGGCTTTTATCTGCCCCCTGTCTTCCTTCTGGGTTCACAGGCTGCAGCCATTTGACTGGCCAACCATGTGTGGGGTAGTCACAGCCACAGCATACTGTCCATGGAGAGCGCAATGCGCATGCTCCGGTGACATCTCCAGCACTGCACGTTTGGGAGAAATTTACTGTATGTACAGGTAGGCCTTATTATAGGCTTAACTCTAGGTATAAATCATTAAAAGGCCTTTACTACAACTTTAACAATATAAATAAGTATTTTATATTTTGCACAGTAGAGTAGTGACAGGCCAGAGAATGATCACTTTGACGCAGTGCGGTGCCATGTCGAACTTCCAGTGACCAGTATGAGAGAGTGAGGGTGATAACCCCGAATTTAACACATCTAAACCCCATTCACACCTGAGACCTTGTAACACTAACGAGTCACATGACATCGGGGAGGGAAAATGGCTAATTGGGCCCAATTTGGACATTTTAACTTATGGGTGTACTCACTTTTGTTGCCAGCAGTTTAGACATTAATAGCTGTGTGTTGAGTTATTTTGAGGGGACAGCAAATTTACACTGTTATACAAGCTGTACACGCACTACTTTACATTGTAGCAAAGTGTAAGAGGGGAAATCTTCCAATAGGGACATTCGTTTTGGTTTACCGGGGTATTCCTGTGATCCCAATTATAACAAAGTGTCATTTCTTCAGTGTTGTCACATGAAAAGAAATAATAAAATATTTTTACAAAAATGTGAGGGGTGTACTCACTTTTGTTAGATACTGTACATCACATTTGGGAAGACACGATTCTCAACACCATTTTGAACACATATAAATAGGACAAGGCATCATTGTACAATGGCCTTGCTTTGTAGTGTATCCTACTTTTTAGTATTTATTTTGAAATGGGAAACTCATTACCAGTATTAGTCAAACATGGTGAAGATTTTTCATCCCCAATGGTATGTAAAGCAGGGAGAGGCACGCAGTTGTACAGAAAGACAGGTGAACCATGAAGATATTTGCATGCACTTAAGAACATGAAAAATGAAAATCGCTTTCAGGTAGACCCGGCAATAAATTGCTACTAAAAGCACTGAAGCTATAAATACGTCTTGTTTTTTCCTTTTGCAAAACAAAATTGTATACCCATTAATAACCGTTTGTTCCTGTGTGTAGAACCCAGTTACTGTGAATAGCTGCAGATGACTCACTCAAGCTTTGGGCCTGGTTTAAATTGGGGTATTTATTAGGTAAAGGTTTATATGGACATCACATTTATTGTGGTCATAGCCAGAGTTGCTTCCTGTCGACGTGACCGCATACAGACGTCAGCCTTATTTTTAGCACCGTGTTACGGTACACCATTGGTCTCATCTCATGTGAGTGACATTACCTGTCTGGGTGCTTAGATGCCGTTTGCCAATGGCTACCAGCTCAGACAAGCTAAGCACAAGCTAAGCACAACAGGTATTGATTCACAATTGCTCAACAGCAATTATTACAAAGCACACAATGCTTTCCAAGACTGACAAGAACAGAGGACTAGGTTATTTACAGTCCTAGGTCACTGTAAATGGATTTGAATACCATCTGAGGTCATGTTTATATATCTCATATTATCCAGGCATCATTAATTCCATGTTTGGCTGTCTTATGGACCTTTCGATCTATTTGTTTGTGAGTGAGTCTTTCTGGTATTTATTAATTTCTCTATCTTTCTTAAAAAGATTTACAAGCTACGTATATTTTCTGATCAGTGGTGAAGTTGTTTGAGTTGCAGGGGATAATCTGTGTCCTGGTTTGATGTTGCAGTGACCAATCTTAACCACTTAAGACCCGGACCTTTAGGCAGCTAAAGGACCCGGACAGGTTTTGCGATTCTGCATTGCATCGTTTTAACAGACAATTGCGCGGTCGTGCGAAAAAATTGGCGTCATTTTTTTCCCACAAATAGAGTTTTCTTTTGGTGGCATTTGATCACCTCTGCGGTTTTTATTTTTTGCGCTATAAACAAAAATAGAGCTATATTAAATATCCCCCAAAAACATATACCTTTTTTTATTTTTCCTCAGTTTAGGCCGATACATATTCTTCTACCTATTTTTGGTAAAAAAAATTGCAATAAGCGTTTATCGGTTGGTTTGCGCAAAATTTATAGCGTTTACAAAATAGGGGATAGTTTTATTAATTTTTTTTTTTTTACTACTAATGGCGGCGATCAGCAATTTTTTTCGTGACTGTGACATTATGGCGGACACTTCGGACAATTTTGACACATTTTTGGGACCATTGTCATTTTCACAGCAAAAAATGCATTTAAAATGCATTGTTTATTGTGAAAATGACAATTGCAGTTTGGGAGTTAACCACAAGGGGGCGCTGAAGGGCTCATGTCTGACCTAATGTGTGTTTACAACTGTAGGGGGGTGTGACGTCATCGATTGTGTATCCCTATAAAAAGGATCACACGATCGATAATGCCGCCACAGTGAAGAACGGGGAAGACTCCAGCGTCAATTTTTTTTTTTTTTTTTTTTTTTTTTTTTTTTTGATGAGTCAAAATTTATTGGAAAGCTCAGTAGAAAGATTTAGTTTAGAGACAGCTGTGTCTGAAAGGAAGCTGCTTCTCCTCTGTTGTCTCTTTAGCTAATCCACAGTGCTCTTTAAATACCTTTTCATGGGTTATACTTTTCTTTATAAAACAAAACACCTATTTTTTTTATAAAAACAGGCTTAAAAATGCTTTAAAACGTATAAGGCTCATTCCCACGCCTGCTAATAGCTGTGCACTGCTAGATCTGCATATTTCTTTTTTTTTTTTTTTTTTTTTTTTAAATTATGTTTATTGAATTTTTCAAAATATTAGTGTACAAGCATTTTCAATAAAGCATTACACATCAAACTTTTGTGTTGAGAAACACCAACTTCTTGTCTTACATAAGTTTAAATGAACTGACATATTAAAAACTTTAATAAGTATATATATTTAAAGCAGAACTTGAGTAAATGGGGAGGGGAAATGATAAGAGAGAGGAGAGAAAGGTTTGTCTGTTTACTGAAATGAGTAAATAATATTACGTATCAATAGGCATATTTTATAATTTCGTTATGTTATGTGCTAACTAAAAACGTCCAGAATAAAGGTCAATTTATCTAGAACAATCCATCAGGATTCCAGTAAGGCATGACAATCAGCGGAATTCACAAAGTGTGTCCAACAGGACCATTTATCAAGATACGATCTTGAAGAGTCCCTAGATTGATGAATTAATTCTTCCATTTTGGAAATATGATTTACCTTACGTATCCATTCCGGAATGGTAGGTGGGAGATTTTGTTTCCACTTTGCTGGTATGCAAAGCCTCGCTGCATTGATGAGGTGTATTATAATAGTGTCTTTGTAAACAGAGTGAGAGAGGCTAGACAAGTGTAATAAGTATTGTCCCGCCGTGAAATCGGGAGAGTAAGTAGTTATTTGTACTATCAATTTATGCACTCCCATCCAAAATTCAGCCAATACATTGCATTCCCACCAAATGTGTATCAAACTTCCCGGCGCGATCATACATCGCCAGCAAAGGGGCGATGTGTCGGGGTTAAATTTGTGAATGACCAACGGGGTCTTGTACCATCTTGAATAGATTTTGTATCCGTTTTCTTGTGTACAGATGTTCAATGTGCCTTTGTGCAATCGTTTAAATACATTCGCCCATTGATCATTCGTCACAGAAACTTGAAGGTCCTTTTCCCAGTGAAGGTTTGTTTTGTCCAATTGAGGGTCTATGTCAGAATTTAGAAGGTTATAAGTGAAGGAAATGAGGTGGCTCTGAGGGGATTCCCTAAGGCAAATTGTTTCAAATTGTGTCTTTGGCCTATACCATCCACTCATTGGTTCTAGCCTTTCAAGAAATCTAGTGATTTTAACATAATTGATATTGGAGATTTTACAATTAGGGTCAGTAGTTTGGAAGGATTCAAGAGATAAAAGGATATTATTCTTAAAGAAATCTGTAGCTCTATATAACATTACTGGAGGAGTATCGGATGTCGATGTGTTACTGTCAGGAAGATAAATTTCAGGATTTATTGTGATTGGGGTAACTGGTCCATACATGGAAGACACCTTCTTCGTCTTACATAAATTCCTGAATATCTTCAGGGACGCTCCTACCATGGGATGTGTTTTAGTTATACGAGGGATCTTTTTGGGGTTGATCCATGGTAGGTGTCTTATAGGTGCACTCGAAAAACAGGAAAGTTCCTCCAATGCTATCCAATCTTTGGATCGAGCATGCACTTGCCAGTCAATTATCTTGGATAGGTGGCAGGCCCAATAGTACTTGCGCAAATCCGGAAGTCCGATACCTCCCAGATGCTTGGGTTCCACCAATTTGTCCCATTTAATTCGAGGTTGTTTCCCACCCCATATAAAGTTTACACAAATCTTACGAAAGGACGTGAAAAAAGAGTTGGGGATACAAATAGGCAGTGTCTGAAACAGGTATAAAAATCTCGGTAGGATGTTCATCTTAATTATATTCGCACGACCAAACCATGAGAATAGTCCCTTATCCCATCTTGTTAAATCGGATCTAACCACATTCAATAGTGGAACAAAATTATTAGAGTATATGTCATCTAAATGGGGGGACAAATTAACGCCCAAGTAGGACAATACTCTATCTTCCCAAACAAATGGGAAGTTCTGTTTGCATAGATTAACCTGGTCTGGAGGTAGGGAGATATTGAGGGCTCTGGATTTTGCAAAATTAATTTTCAGGTTGGATATGTCTTGGAAGATGGAAAAGTCTTTTAACAGATTGGGGAGTGTAATTATAGGATTAGTCAGAAATAATAGCACATCATCAGCGAATGCAGCTAATTTATATTGTTTATCTCCAATGGTTATCCCCACAATGTCCTGATTGGCTCGGAGCTTACATAGGAGGGGTTCCAATATTAGAACGAAAATGATCGGTGATAATGGGCATCCCTGTCGAGTTCCATTGGACACAGAGAAAGCCTCCGACAGGCCGCCATTTATTTTGATCCTTGCTGTTGGGGAGGAGTAGAGAAGGTTGATATATTGTAGCATACGTTCGTTTAGTCCCATAAATCCTAATGCTGTGTGCATATAATCCCAAGCTATCCTATCGAAGGCTTTCTCTGCGTCCAACGAAAGTACAAATCCCGGGAACTTCGATACCAGTAACCAATTTTGAATGTTTAGGACCTTGATGGTATTATCTCTGGCCTCTCTCCCAGGAGTGAATCCCACTTGATCCAAAGAGATTAGGTTATTCAGGAGGGGTAATAGGCGGTTCGCTAATATTTTCGCATACAGCTTTACATCCACGTTCAGCAGTGAAATGGGTCTGTAATTGGATACTAGATTTTTGTCTTTGTTTGGTTTTGGGATCATCACTATATGTGCTTCAAGCAGATCTTTGGTCGATGTCCATTGGGTTGGATCCGAATTAAATGCTTTTATAAAATGGGGGATTAGGAGTTCTTTAAAGGTTTTAAAATAATCAACCGAGAAACCGTCAGGGCCCGGGCTTTTCCCGATATTAAGTTGTTTGAGAGCTCCAAGAGCTTCACCTGTTTCCAAGGGCTTATCTAAGTCTTTGGCTATCTTTGGGTCAATCGGTTTGGGACAGTATGAACTTAGAAAATCAGTGATCATGGATTTCCTTGAACTTGAGTCGAATTTCGGTGTTGTGTCACGTAAATTATATAAATTAGAGTAGAATTTTTGGAACTGTCTGGTAATATCAGAAGTACAGGTTAATTTTTTACCTGTTGGATCATTGATAGAGTGGATGTTGTCAAATTTTTTGCTTGAAGCATTCAGGGAGTTAGCTAGAAGTTTGCCCGTTTTGTTACCAAATTCATAAAAGAATTTCTGCGAGTAAACTTTGTTACGTTTAATTTTTCCCCCCAATATTTGAAGTAATTCATTCCTGGCAGTAGTTAATTCAGCTAGTACATCTGATGCGAGTGAGCTTTTATGATTCCTTTCTAACATCTCTATTCGGTCAGTAAGTAGTTTTATACGTTCCCGCCTATCTTTATTCCTTTTTGCCAACAAGGAAATCAGCTCGCCTCTTAACACACATTTGTGGGCTAGCCATAATGTGGGAGGATGCACGTCAGACGTTGAGTTTTCCTTGAAGTAATAAGAAATTGCAGAATCCAATTTTCGGATTGTGTTTTTGTCATTTAATAATGAATTATCTAGTCTCCAAGGTTTCCGGGAAAGGGGTTTGTCTTCAATGGACAAACACATCGTAATGGGATTATGATCGGATAGGATCATGGGATCAATAGAAGTGTTGTTTAGTAATTCCAGGCCGTTTTGCGAGATATAAAAATAGTCTAACCTAGAGTAGGAATTATGTGGGGGGGAGTAGAAGGTATAGTCTTTAGAAGAGGGGTTCATGGTGCGCCAGGAGTCATGTAACGATAGACGGTGTAGCAATTTTTTAATTAAATTCAATGTTCTGTATGGGGTCTTGGAGGAGCCCGATGAGGTGTCTAAAAGGGGGTTCATTGTTAAATTAAAGTCTCCACCTAGTATCACTAGACCCGAAGCAAAGAGTTCTAGTGATTCTATTATGTCTGTAAAGAACGGGGCGTGAAGTCTATTTGGGGCGTATATGTTAGCCAGGGTTACCGATTGGTTGTATAGTGTACCTTTTATGAACAAGAATCTACCCTCCCTATCAACCTTAGTATCCAAAATTTGTATGGGACAGTGTTTAGATATCAAAATAGAAACCCCTTTGCTCTTGGAATCGGAGTTAGTGGCATGTAAGATGTGGGGAAAGTATTTATCGGTAAAGATGGTATAGTTATCAGTCTTAAAGTGTGTTTCTTGTAGGAAAATTATGTCTGAGCCCGATTTCTTTAGAAGTAGCAGAAGTTTTGACCTTTTTTCTGGTATATTGAGCCCTTTGGTGTTCAAGGAGTATAATTTGATCTTCCTTTTCGCAGCATTCATATTATTAGCGGAAAAGGGTATTTCAGTAAATAGAATAGAATTGAATAATCAGATCTGGAAGAAGGGGAAAAAAAAAAAAAAAAAAAAAAAGAAAGGGGGGGGGGGAAAAATAACAAAAATGAGATAATAAAAAGAGATAATCTACTGTATCTTCGAATCCTCCTGAAGGAGGATAGAAACCAAAATATAATATGTAACAATGTCTCTATGCCCTATACCTAAAAGGTGAGATAGGCAAAGATAGTTGCTACTTGGGGGTTGAAATCTAAGTCCAAAATCAACAACAGAACTAAATCACTACCCGCCGCCACAACTGTGTATATAATAAATATATACTGTAAGAGGCATATGTATATTACAAAAGTTAGCCATTCATCCTACTAAAAAATAGATAGACATATATTGAACAAGAACCACAAGTGTTGCGTACATGTACATGTCATCTCACTCAGTTTGATTATCACATAACTGGTAGTCATGCCGATCACCAGCTTGTGTGTAAACAAACACATTGCCAATGCAGGGAGTTCATAGCTATAATATAAATTGGGTTCACTAAAGGAAAATAATGCATAAGACTGGTATAGTAAGTAGTCCAGAAAGTGTGGACATAAAAGGGTTTTTTAAACCTAATATGTCAAGAGATAAGACATATATATTATAAAAGTTTAACCATTCACCCTGCTGAAAAATAGATAAACATATATTGAACAAGAACCACGAGTGATGCGTGTATGTTTAGGTCATCTCACTCAGTTTGATTATCACAGAACTGGTAGTCATGCCGACTACCAGCTTGTGTGTAAACAAACACATTGCCAATGCAGGGAAATCACTGCTATAATGCAAATTGGGTTCACTAAAGGAAAATAATGCATAAGACTGGTATAGTTAGTAGTCCAGAAAGTGTGGACATAAAAGGGTGTTTTAAGCCTAATATGTCAAGAGATAAGACATATATATTACAAAAGTTTAACCATTCACCCTACTGAAAAATAGATAAACATATATTGAACAAGAACCACGAGTGATGCGTATATGTTTAGGTCATCTCACTCAGTTTGATTATCACAGAACTGGTAGTCATGCCGACCACCAGCTTGTGTGTAAACAAACACATTGCCAATGCAGGGAAATCACTGCTATAATGCAAATTGGGTTCACTAAAGGAAAATAATGCACAAGACTGGTATAACTAGTAGTCTAGAAAATGTGGATATAAAAGGGCGCTTTAAACCTAACATGTCAAGAAATAAGACATATTATTTGAAAAGTACCCTGCCAGTATAAACAAAGTTACTTTTCAATAACCCTTCAGATATTAAACCTAGAATTAATGTGAAAATTGGGAGAAAAGGGAGAATAGAAAACAGTTCTAGGCTTAAGTAAAACAAAACAATTCAAACTATTAATATTCTTTCCTTGCCCTCCTGGGCTTAGGTGTAGTTGTAGCTCGAGAATCGTTCACCGAATCTGCGCTGGGTGGCTGGCTGTCGTCCGATGATTGGGAACGTCGTCTCCGGACCCTGGAGGAGGATGTTTCCATCAGATCATCTTTAGCTTCATCTTTTGCGGGAGTCTTAGCTCTAAAGTCTGCATACCAATTTGGCAAATCCATATACTCTATGTCCATCGTTTTGCAGAATGACCGTAGGTCCTCCGGCACTCTCAGAACCGCAATGTGACCTTGATTATTGGCTTGTAGACCGAATGGGAATTTCCATTTGTATATGATCCCCTTGTCACGCAATTTGTCTAGGAGTGGTTTCACATCCCTCCTATTCTGCAGGGTAATATGAGACAAGTCCTGATAAAAGGAGATGATGTTTCCTTCATACACGTATTTAGCTCTTAGTCTAGCATTTCTGAGTATGTTTTCCTTAAGTAAGAAATCATCTATGTGACAGATTATGTCTCTGGGGGGATCAGATGGTTTGCCTCTCGGTCGAAGCGCTCTATGGATGCGCTCCATTTTGATGGTAGTCTGCGGAGGACGTCCTAATAAGTTGTTAAAAATTCCAGTTATTATTGGAGTAATTTGATCTGCCTCCACCGATTCTGGGAGTCCCCTCACTCTCACATTATGCCTCCTGCTGCGATTTTCCAATTCCTCTACTTGGCGATTCAATTCCCTAAGGTGTAGGGTATTGGCATTAACTTTAGAATTTACATGACGCAGCGCTGCTCCTTGTTGCGCAGTATGTAATTCCATCTCTTGTACTCGCGCTGTAACTGCACGGATCTCCACACTTAGTTCTGTAATGACAGCTGTTAGCGTGGTTTTTATGTCTGCCGCAACCAAGTTTAAATCATCCAGGTTTAGATTACGTTGTACCTCGCTCTTGGTTGCCGGTACTCGATCACCGTATGTGGGAATTTGATTAAATCCCAGTAAATGAGCTCCGTTGTTCCCAAGGGGGAGATTCTGTGATTCCGCCATTGCGGTATAGGGCTAAACAGATCAAGTATTGGTAAATGCCCCAAGAGTCTTCCGTTTCGGGTAAAAATGGTATCAACAGATTCCCTGGGGTTATGGGATGTCAAGTGGCCAATATGGGATGATCGGTCCTCTTACCGGCGCCTATGTGTTCAGAGCTTTGTCCGTGGCGGCGGGAGCTTTCCGTTCAAGCTGCCATACTTGAGCTCGGCTAGACCACGCCCCCAGCGTCAATTTTTTTGATCAGCCCGCTGTTTGATCAAACAATAACTGACCTATGTACTGGATGTTCAGCTTTATGTCCCCCTTCACACCTGGCCATCCTGCTGTGGTGTGTAAAGCCTGGTACACACTATTCGTTTTTTTTTTTTTTTTTTTTCCTTCAACCCCGCGGGTTGAAGGGAAAAAAACTGTCAGTTCTGGTCAGAGCCATTGTACTAACCATGTGAAGTTAGTTCAGCGAAGTCCCCCGCTGAGCTGTTGAGTTCATTGAAAAAAGATACAAATCATTCTATGAATGGCAGAGGTGCCATGCGAGTGACCCCCTTGTGTTCAGTGTACAGAGAGGATGCCACACACAGAGAATCTAGAAGATCATGGCTCTCACTGTATGTAGCACAGACTACTACAATAGGTTACAGCATCCCATTAGTCCTTTGGATATCAGATATACAGTAGACACTTACAAGGTGGCATATTCAAAATATGCAAAAATATAATTCAGCTTTTAGGTCTACTGTACACGTAGAGAGGTGATCAAGCAAATATGCACAGCAATGGACACTGGCAAATGCAATAATTGGGTCTGGCTCCATCAAAAGGGGAAACTGATACAAAACTCTGGTTGCCAGTTCACTAGCTCTTGCATGCATGTTGCTTTTCTCAGATTGAGATTTTGTCAGCTTCACCTGTACTCAAAATCTTTTTTGCAAATGCAGTTGCTCTAGAGATTGGCAAACGAGGGGGAGTTCTACTGATTTCCATCATTCTATTATGTGCAAGCAAAAACACTGTATTTTTTCCCTTGCATGTGATTGGATATTCTATGTAAAGTGAAGCTTTATCCCATTTACCAAAATTCTAAAGGGGTTCTGGACATTTTATTATTTTAAATATATTGTACTGAACTTGCCACCTGTTCTGGAATCCTATTTTGTACTATGTGACAACAAGCCCCTGCTGCCATAATCATATGCTCCCAGGGTGGAATGCCCATGATGGGCATGGCTCACATGAATGGAGGCTACAGTATATGATCATGTGATCAATTCAGAATGGGAGCCGTGGTTAGAGGTGAGCATTGCAGCCTGTTTTTTTTTTTTTGTTTGTTATTTATAGCTCCTGAGCCACTGATCTTCTTCACTTTATTGACAAAAAGTAGATGTGGGCTGCTTCTACTCTAGTGGGATCTTGATAAAACTGAAGTGGAGTGGAGCCATTTAGAAATAAAACTGCTTAGCAAGAATACCATTAATATAACATAATGACTAAAATAAAAATGGTTGAGTAATGGCTCTCAGCTCTTTACTTTGTAAATAGGTATTAACTTTGTATTAGTTTAAATAGAGAAATGTGTAACTTTCTGAATTCTTCCTTCATTAAACAGACCATACATGGTTCTTGTGACACAGCATCCAACAAACAATTCCAAGACAACCAGTTCTGACAATTTCCAGGCTTTGCCATTGTATAAATATAGTTCATCTAATGTGTTTTCTAAACTGATGTGTTGGAGAAAACTTAATAAAATACTAAAATGCAGCAATAGAGGAACCTAACTGATTGTACCATGAAATGTACCATTAAATATGTTTAATGGTACAATTTTGTATAATACAGATACTGTACTGTACAATTACAGATCATAGAAAAAGAACCAACATAATAGCACCGAAGCAATTAGGACTGTTGGGATAGAGAAACCTCCCCCCAAAAAGACTCAGGGATGCCCAACCAAGGCTGCCATACTCTAAACTTCTTAGGACATGCTCGACCCCTGTAGATCAATGTAAACTTAGGTAAATCAGCGTTAACTAAACTAAATAACTGTTGGACGGAGGGTGAAACAGCATTGTTCCAGTGTAACAGAATCAATTTATGTGCATAAAACTAAAGCATGCGAAACAGGATATGGGCATGAGTCTGACGATGAGAAACAAAGTCCTTCAAAATACCTAAAAGTCCAATTTCCGGGTTTCGAGGCACTGGAAGATGAAGTGTAGTCTCAAAGAAGAGAAATGGATCCTGCCAAAAACTACACATTACAGGGCAAACCCAAAACATGTGGGAAAGATCCACACCCCAAAGTCCACAACGAGAACAAGTGGCAGAAGACCCAAACCCCATGCAAGCCAATCTGAGTGAGTGAGAAATGTATATAGCCCAGCACATGCAAACTAAATCGCCTCTGAGGGCTCGTTGTCCACTACTAGTACCACATCTTCAGGCCCTACCAGCCCTCCTGGCTGCAGCTCCCCCTCTCTCTGCCCACGTCACCACAGTCCACTCCTCTGGCTCTGTACCCATCCCAGACTGTAATTTCCCAGTCCTCTCAAGTGTGCCTCCCCAGTCCTCTCCTGACTGTGTTGTTCCTCCCTGGAGACTTGCCCGGTAGTGCTCTCTTTTGCTATCCTCTCTTGCTCCTCCTGTGCCTTCTGTCCAGGACACCTCCATGTGTTTTAGATGGTCATGTCTGCACCTGAGCTCAGGCCCAAGGTCACACTCCCTGAGACTGGGAAGCTCCCTTAAAGGCCCTGACATCCTAGCACTCCATCTCCAGCTTCCTCCCGAATATCTCCTACCCAGCTGGGCTGACCCTGGATATCTAAGGAGACATGCCCCCTGCCAATTCAAGCTGGGGATTGGTCCGGGCTCTTCAGAATTGCCCAGGCAGCTCCGCTTTTCTGCTCCTTCTTCCTCTCCAGAAATACTAGGATCTTCTAGAAAGAAGTGGGAGGTGTTGATGATGCTACCTATGAGTCAACATCTCTGCTCTAAATTACTCATAAACCAGATCAAAAAACACTCAGGCTTAGTTGCCAGCCAAGTCTGGAAATTGACCTTCTCTATGAAACATCCTAGCTATACTACTTCTAGCACTCTAGAGGGTGCTACACTTCATAAGCCTTCTCTCTATATTGTTCAGGATTTCTAAGCCAGTAGAGCTGAGCCTGTAGCGGACTCCACCAGCCCAGTAACCTGTCATTTCACTCTCACTGACATCAATTTGTTTGCAGCGAGTGTCCTGCCAGGGAGCCGAGAAAGCGGCGCCAAACGAAATCCCAACCGGGGCCAAACGGCATGGAGCGCACAGCATGGATAGAATTGTGTATCCCCAAGAGTCTCAATCGGTCCAAAAGGAGTATTGTTTTAAACATTAATATGTATATTGGATAGTTAGTAATAAGGTAGGTAAGCGTACAAAAACGCATGTATATCTATATGTAAATGAAGGACCTGAGCCAAGAATGGTGAGAGCAAAGAGACTGAAAGGGAATAAGGTGAGAGATGCCAAGAACTGGCTAGTGTGATGAGAGGGGGGAAAAAAAGACCAGATAAAAAAGCAGAAAGAGAAGGAGAGTGAGAGTGAAATAGAGTGCAGGTGTGTGGTGAATATGGTAATGAAGAAACAGGCTACAGATAAATGCTCCAAGTAAGTCATATGCAAACATGTAATTTATACATAGATAATTGAATTAGTAAAGTAGGTAATTGTACAAAAAGCGCATGTATATCTGTATATGGATGAAAGACCTGAGCCAAGGGTAGTAGGAATATAGAATCTGAAAGGGAGAGTGGTGAGGAGATGCCAGAAACTGGCTAGTATGATGAAAGAAACATCAAGTGAGAAAGCAGGAGAGAAAAGAGAGTAAGAATTAATTCAATTAGGGTGCGAATGTATGGTAAAGGCTGCAGTGAAAAACAAGCTACAGGTGAATGGCATAATGTGTACCTGAGTGGAGAAGGTCTGGAGGGAATGGGTTCCATTAGGGGACCTGCATTCTTGTGTCTGACCTCAGTGAGAGAAACTAAAAAGTGAAATCCATGCTGTGCCACACCCTCAATAAATACCCCCGGAAGAGCTCAAGAGGCTCCGCCCCCAACGCCATGTATGGATGACCAAGAAGCGAGTGCAGGAGACCGCCCACCGTCAAAAGGCGGTGCACAGAGCCAATTTTTTGGGGGTTTTCCATATTAAGGGCCCCCCCTTACCTTGTGCCCTTTATATCACACTACATACTCTATCCTTTCATTCTAGGTATACCACGAGCATCTACCCCTGAAGAGCAAGCTAAGCCTAGCGAAATGCGTCGGTATACACATGATGCTTGTGTGTTTTTTAATATGGACAGTAACTTGTAATATTATTTTAGCTATTTTCTGTACCTTGTATGATTTGGCTCATGTTCATGACATCAATGTATGTACTGCTTTTTACTTGAATTAAATATATACTATAATTACTCCTGTTATTTTATTGGCTCCATAGTGCTCACCTCACTCAAAGTCTCAAGGGCGAATTTTTCTTTTTTGACGCTATATGCAGGGATGGAGGTGTGTCTCTGGTGACACCAGACCTTTATCTATTTTTCTCTCCAGCTGACCTGTTGCTGAGTTACACCTCCTTTATGGGGAATAACTTTGCGCCGGGCGCACACTTACGTGTAGCGCGCGTAGCCTGCGCCGGGCGCACGTACGTTCGAAAAATTGCTGTATTTCCCTCATTTGCATATTTAAATAGAAAATCAATGGGAGCGCCACATGCGTCCAGCGTAAATATGCGCCCACTCTACGCCGGCGTAGGCAAGTTACGTCGGGGGATGAAGTCTGTTTTTAGGCGTATCTTAGTTTGTGGGTCCAGCACACAGCTACGACAGCGCTTATTTGCACTTACGCGAGATACGCCAGCGTAAGTGCTTTGTGAATCTGGGCCCAAATTTTCTGTTTTTGGTAGAGTAAGGTAGTGTTGTTGTTTTTTGTGCTGCCTGTGTCCCACTGAAGAAATTTCCCTTTATTTCCTGTCCTAGAGATGCAACAAGAAATAAAATCTCCCCAAGGTAATGAAATTACCATTTTAGAGAGCTGCCACGGGAACAAGTATCCCCATCTGAGCATTTTCCCTCTCCCATGGCTGTGGTATCAGCTCTAAAATGTTAGATGCCCATTTCAATGACAGAATTGCTATGTGTATGGGCAGTACCAAACCAAAAATGTTGGTGTGTATGATATTAAATCGTATCTCCTCTTTGGTTTATATGTCTGCCAACAGAACAAAGTAATTGCTCCTTTGAATAAATAATGTGTGTTCAGTTATCTCTGTGTAAACAAACATGGAAAATACTTGAGGCAATGTAGATACAGAAGAAAAAGGTTGTGCACTTTCAATTTCTGTATAATTAATTGCAAAGCTTTTGGCATTGAAAGTACAAATATTTGTATTACTGGTTTTGTGTAGCCTGAAATATACTATATATGATTGAATAATAAGTTATTGATTATGAAAAAAAATATGGACCTAAATTTTCAGAGTTCATATTTGCGAAGATTAAAAACAGTATCAGGATAAAGCAATAATTTACAAATTTCATCATAATTAATATTTAATGCCTAGCCACATAGGCATATATACAGAATATTATTAGAAATAATACATTTATAAGGTTGCAAAATGTAAAATGCCAAAAAGTTAAGACAAAAGCTTTGATCTAATAATTACATTTAAAGCTCAACTTGTCTCTAAAAAAAAACACAAAAAAATCCTAGCCGGACTGAGTGTGAGTGCCACCACAGTGTCCTGCACTCACAGTAAATTGTAATGATATGGAAGCATGTGAGGAGGAAACTTTTCAGCCGCACAAAAATGTGATGAAGAAACAGGATTTTTTTATTTTTATTTATTTATTTAAATGTTTTCATCAAATACAACCATTTACACATTTACCACTTTAGCTTCCAATGGGAAAGAAGCTTATATGCAGATCAGGAACTGTTACTTTTGAATCTTTATTTCTCTGTCCGCCGCCTTTATTGTGTAATGGTCACTGTACAATTAACTTGTATCAGTTCACATAAATGTTTATTTTTTTGGTTCTGAACTGCTTAGTAATGGCAGGCTGAGAAATGGGCACTTACAGAATCAGGAGCTACAATCCCTATATTTGTGGACAGCATACAATAAAACCAATTGAGCTTCTTTGCAGATTAACAGTGGTGACTTTTTTTTTAAATGTGCCATTTTAAATTAATATAGTACTTTTCAAGCTGGATGGTTTTATATATGTATAAAATTCTGCTACTATGTATCCTAAAGTGGTCTTAAAGGGGTAATTCTCCCAAAAACCTTTTTTTACCATTGATTGAGGCTCGTTATGTCAAGGGGAATCGGGTGGTTTTTTATTAGAAACGAAGCAATACTTACCGTTTTACAGATGCATCGTCTCCGTCGCTTCCGAGTATGATCGTCTGGTCTGGGCGTGCCTATTTGATTGACAGGCTTCCGACGGTCGCATACATCGCGTCACGAGTAGCCGAAAGAAGCCGAGCGACGGTGCGGCTCTATACTGCGCCTGCGCACCGTCGTTCGGCTACTTTCGGAAAATCGTGACGCGATGTATGCGACCTCGGAAGCCTGTCAATCAAATAGGCACGCCTATAGTCGGAGCCCATACCAGGAAGCGTTGGAGACGATGCATCTGTAAAACGTTTTTTTATTAGAAACGAAGCAATACTTACCGTTTTACAGATGCATCGTCTCCGTCGCTTCCGAGTATGATCGTCTGGTCTGGGCGTGCCTATTTGATTGACAGGCTTCCGACGGTCGCATACATCGCGTCACGAGTAGCCGAAAGAAGCCGAGCGACGGTGCGGCTCTATACTGCGCCTGCGCACCGTCGTTCGGCTACTTTCGGAAAATCGTGACGCGATGTATGCGACCTCGGAAGCCTGTCAATCAAATAGGCACGCCTATAGTCGGAGCCCATACCCGGAAGCGTCGGAGACGATGCATCTGTAAAACGGTAAGTACGGCTTCATTTCTAAAAAAAAAAAACCTGATTCCCCTTGACATAACGAGCCTGAATAAATGTTAAAAAAAAGGTTTTTGGGGGAACTACCCCTTTAAAGCCTTAAAGTGAAATTAAAGCTTCAGAATTGTTGGGCTTTTTTTTTTAAATAGAGAACATTTTATACTTACCTGCTCTGTGCAGTAGTTTTGCATAAAGCGGCTCTCACTCTCTTCATTTTGGGTCTGGCCCCCCCCCCCCCATTTTTGAGTAGTGTCGGTGTTCTATTGAGAAATGCCAAAAGTCGAAAAATGCCTCAGATGAGTATGCACAGTACCACAGCATTTTCCCACACTATACAAACAGAGGAGGGAGAACGTAATTGTCAGATTATGCCTTGCTGTTGCGGGGTGGGTTTTGGGCGCGTTGAACTGTGTGTTTTCTGTCTGTTGCATGGTGGGTTCAGTGTGTTAAACAGGGGGTTTTGCCTGTGTCTAAGAGCGGGTTAAAACACACCCAAAACCCACCCCACATTAGCGAGGCAGAATCTGACAATTACATTCTCCCTCGGTGCTTAGCAGATCATCGGATACTGCCTCTAATGATCTGTGAATGTGATGTGCTGATGTCATGCCAGCTGATCAACATATCAGCTGGATTGACGTTGCTAAGTGCGCATGTGCACACCTATCGGGGAATTTTTTTCACCCTCCAGTGAAAGACGATTGCCCTGCGGGCCCCACTGCATGCTTCCTCCCGAGCCCTGCTCTACGTGTCCCTAAGACATGTAGAGCCGTGGCTTGGCACCTACCCCACTCTCTCCTCATTGCCTCACTGGCTGTGATTGACATTGGAGGGAGAGTCCCCATATAGCCGTGGCTATCGTGAACATCGCTGGATACGAGGAAGCTCAAGTAAGCATTGGGGGGCGAGCTGGGGGCGCCCCGCACACAGAACGTTTTTTACCTTCATGCACAGAATACATGTCCTGTGTCATTTGGCCCCCTGTAGAAGCTAAAAAACCTGGCTGATCCTGCCAGTTTCCCCCCACCCCTCTGTAAACTGACCACGGTGTATCATGACTGCTGAGATTAGACACGTGGTCAGTGTACATGCCTCTTTCATCAGCAGCCTGCTATCTGCTCTCCTCCCTGCTCCTGTGACCTCCTCCGCTCTCTATGTTTGTGTGAGCCGCCTCTCCTGCTTCTCTCAAAACACTAGCCTGTATACACCATCAGCACTGCATCCTATTGCAGTGTCCCCCTCTGTGAATGATTTATAAATATTAATGCTTTAAATACCTAATGTAAGAGCCAAGATTGCGATCACATGTTCGCAATCTCAGCACTAAAATTAAGTATTTACAACATTTATTTTTATAAATCACACACAGAGGTGGATACTATTATAGGAGGCAGTGCTGATGGTGTATACAGGTTAGAGTGGCTCTACAACAATCACTTTAACTTCTATAGTTGGGAAGATACTGGAGAGTTTTATAAAAGACCACACAGATGAGTTCTTGCTGGAAAGAAATATTTTTAGTAACAGACAGCATGAATTTTTGAAGGACAGAAGTTGTCAGACAAACCTGATTTATTTTTATGAGGAGGTAAATAAAACCTTGTACAGTGGGGTGGCTGTCGACGTAGTATACTTGGATTTTGACAATATGTTTGACACAGTTCCCCTCACATGGCTCATGTGTAAGTTAAAGTCTACAGGCTTGCAAATATCATTTTTTAAATAGATAGAAAACTGGCTAAAAGACAGAATTCAGAGAGTAGTGGTTAATGATTCATACTCTGAGTGGTCTAAGGCGGGGGTCAGCAACCTGTAGATAGCGATCTGCCAGTAGATCGTGGCCAGGTGACTAGTAGATCACGGTTTATGAGACAAGAAAAGCTGCTCCAGGTAAGTGAGTCTCTGGTTAAAGCTTGGTTACCCACCATCCCAGAGCATCAATCACAGTGCAATTCAGAGGGACTACTTGTAAATTTGTAGCTGTAGTAGGGAGCAAGAGCTGTATATCCAAAGCCTCCTCTGTAGTGCTGGCTCCTGTCCCACATGGAGTGATTCCAACTGCACCCCACCTCTTATGGCAGCTATCTTTTTCCAGAGTGGTGCCAGCAGCAGGAAAAAAGGAGATCTTCAGGTCAGTGGGAAGCAATGCACTGGGCATAACAATATAGGGCTGCTTTCATACTGAAGTGCTGCGGTTTTCCCACAGCATGGGTGCAGTGAAGTGCACCTGCAGCTTTCCTGCGGGTTTTCTGCACTCAGTCATAGACTTTTATTATATCCTGCGGGTTTGGTGTGCTTTCAGCAAATGTGCCACACCTGCAGGATATATTAGAATTCTATAGCAAAGAGCAGCTAACTCAGGAAAGTCAATGCACTGTTTAATTGGGCAACTGTGTGGCAAATGAGGTTGATAAATTTAAAGTTCTGCACTTGCGCTAAGAATATGCATGCATCATACATACTTGGGGGAGTAAAACTGGGGGAATCCATAGTGGAGAAGGAGCCGGGTGTTCTGGTAGATCATAAGCGTAACCACTTGCCCACGGCGTCATGTCAAAAAGACGTCATGACTTTAAAGATGGATATCTCGGTAACGGCAGCAGCTGCTGCCACAACCGAGTTATCCATCTTTTCCATGGGCAGTCCTGTACACGATAATGGCGGTCTCCGCGGCGGATTTGCTGCGAGATCGCCGTTATCAGTGGCGGGAGAGGGCCCCCCCCTCCCGCTGCTCTCCCGCGCCCTCCGCCGCTTACCGAAGCCGTCGGTAGCGGCGGAGGCGATCGGGTCCGTTCGGCTCCTCAGCGGGGATACGAGTGAGGGAAAAATCGCCCCCACCCGTTCCCCAGAGCTCTGCTGGGCGTAAGTGACGTCAAAACGTCAGTCCTGCCCAGCGTCTTAAAGAAACATTTTTTTTTTCTAAAATTTGAAAAATGACATTTTTTTTTTCTTTTTTTGCATTTAAGCCTAAATATGAGATCTGAGGTCTTTTTGACCCCAGATCTCATATTTAAGAGGACCTGTTATGCTTTTTTCTATTACAAGGGATGTTTACATTCCTTGTAATAGGAATAAAAGTGATAATTTTTTATTTTTATTTATTTTGGTGTATAAAATTATAAACTAATTTAAAATAAATAAGAAAACAAAAAAAAAATTTAAAACCCCCCATCCCGACAAGCTCGCGCACAGAAGCGAATGCATACGTGAGTAGCGCCCGCATATGAAAACGGTGTTCAAACCACACAAGTAACGTATTGCCGTGATCGTTAGAGCGAGAGCAATCATTCTAGCCCTAGACCTCCTCTGTATCTCAATTTTTTAAACGTCGCCTATCAAGATTTTTAAGGGTAAAAGTTTGACGCCATGCCACGAGCGGGCGCAATTTTTAAGCGTGACATGTTGGGTATCATTTTACTCAGCGTAACATTATCTGTCACAATATCTAAAAAAATTGGGCAAAATTTATTGTTGTCTTATTTTTTTATTCAAAAAAGTGAATTTTTTTCAAAAAAAGTGCGCTTGTAAGACCTCTGCACAAATACGGTGTGACAAAAAGTATTGCAATGACTGCCATTTTATTCTCTAGGGTGTTAGAAAAAAAAATATATAATGTTTGGGGGGTTTAAGTAATTTTCTATAAAAAAAACTGTTTTATTCTCGTAAACACCGAATCTGAAAAACAGGCCCGGTGGGCAAGTGGTTAAAATGGCATGCAATACCAAGCTGCTTTTTCCAAAGCGAGCAAAATCCTTTCTTTTATTAAGAGAGGCCTGGGCTGCGGAGAGAGAATATCATTTTGTCCCTCTACAAATCATTATTAAGACCTCATCTAAAATATGCAGTTCAGTTTTGGGCTCCAATTCATAAAAAGGATATCAGGAAGCTGGGGAAAGTGCAGAGAAGGGCAATTAAACTGAAAGGAGTCATGGAGGAGCTCAGCTATGAGGAAAGATTAAAGGAACTGAATTTATTCACGTGTTTAGAAAAATGCACAAAATAAGATTACTACAAGAAAAAAGTAATTTAAGACTGCTTGCGGCTTTAATGTAATGTTTGGTCCCTGCAATATGGATGAAAATCATTGAGAAAAATAGCATGGGTTCCTCCCAACTCCCCCCAGGTCATTACAAACCCCTTTGGCCCTATATACTTTGAACAGCATAAATAGCGGTGCAAACAAGACAGGGACCGTAGGTTTGTTGGAGGAAAAAAACAAGATGCGCTAAAAATGTGAAAGTCAATACAAAAATTAAGTCATAAATAATTGTCCATGCAAACATAGAAGGAGGGAAAAAGTGATCAAAGTCTTTGAAGGACAACGAAGATCCAGTTCACCCATGCAATGAAGTGCATAATCAAATGCTGTAGTGATAATCCAATAGAGAGAGATCCTCCACCATAAGAGTATTGAATCCGCTTACCAGATTTCTGGCGGTCTCTTACTCAAAAGAAGACCCCAGAAAGCATGTAGGTAGTCACTAGCAGGGTGAAGTTGGACCGGACCGGATGTCAATCCCCGTCTCAAACCAATAGATGAAAAACTTGGTTTCCAAGTGACATGGAGAAATACAAAGGGCCACAATAGTGTAATACCGTAAAAGAAAATATTTATTAAAAAGACAAAAACACACTTACATGATATCAGTGTAAAAAAGGCATGTCAAATTTGGAATTCCGGCTGGAAGTAATCCAAAAAAACACCCGTCCAATATGGTAAGAAAAAGTGCAGTCAACAGTGATCCGATGTAACACAAGTTCCGCCTGACCGGTTTCACGAAAATTTGCTTCCTCTTGGGGCACGGGTGACACACCAGATCACCCCCCTTAAAGTAATCCATGCTGTATGGAGCCGAGCGTCATCACGGGCGTCAGCGAGGACGCGTGCATGCGCACATGCGGGTCGAGCCAAGACTCGGTCTGGTTTGCCATGGTATGCAGCGCGCATGCGCCAAAATCCGAGATGCGCTGAGCAATACAGGACGTGGCCACCTAGTCTAACAGTGTTGCTGTTATGTTGTTAGGATAAAAACCAAGGAATGCTGGTGTCAATGAAGCCACACCACAAAAATTAAAAGATAAAAATAAGGCTGTATCGGAACACAGAACTTCCGCATCACGCGGTCACGCACGCCCACGTCATACGTCGGCACAGGGCCGCAGCGACGCGAGTCCCCCCACGTGACAGTATAGGCCAATCAGATGAGAAGAAGGGGCCAAGCCTCGATCCGGGATCCGGACCGAGCCTGACCAACACACTGATTGGTCTAAAGGCAAAACCTCAATATAGGCACGATGTACTAGCCTATACCTACTGGCTGTATCCCTCCCACAGCTAAGAGAAAGGGAATCGGCCCTAAATATCAGCGACACTCTGTGTCAATGAAATAAAGATGCGCATTAGACAAAGACAAAATATATATCTAGCACGTGTGTTTATCACTAGGGCAAGCTACTGGATTATTAAAATATTTCAAAACTGCTAAAAACAAACACACTAGTGAACCAATCGGGGCAATGCATAAAATAAAAATTGGCTGACAAAACGAAATGCCAGCAATAATACCCAAGATGACTGTGGTGGTAAACAAAACGGCATGGACTGCCTAATGTTAGATAGCATCTATGTTGAAGCGATGCTGTTTTAGCCACTATATAGGTCATCTAACTACGGCGGTGAGTTCACTACCTCCAAAAGTACCCAACACAGGCTAACTACCCAAAAATGCTCAGATAATACTATAACTTAAAAGATCATTACGAGTTATTAATAAATGCATTGATATCTGTGTCAATGTTCAGCCCAAACGGTGTGCACGTTTTGACATGGTGTATCCAAGCCATTTCCTGTCTGGAAATATCTCGGACCAGGTTACTGCCTCTCCAATGAGGGCGGTATTTGTCGATTCCAACAAACAATGTATTGGAGGGATCTCTGTTATGTTTTAAATCAAAATGTCTGGAGACAGAATGTTTCTCAAAACCACTCCTGATTTTAGCAATATGTTCGTTTAACCTGACTGATAAAGCTCTCTTGGTGCGACCAATATACTGCAAACCACAAGGGCACTGAATGAGGTATATAACCCCCTTCGACGCACAGGTTATAAAAGGTTCAACCTCAAAAATCTGGTGAGTGGCTGTAGATTGGAAGGAGCAAATCTTTCTATCTCTGCATCTGTTCAAAGTGCAGACCTGGCAGCGTTTGCACATATAGTACCCAGTTAGATTCTCAAGAAACGTCCTGGCTGCCTTCGGAGGATCATGTACACTGGGGGCGATGCGGTTGCCAATTGTAGAGGCACCCTTAAATATCACACTAGGTTTTACCGGAAGAATTGGGGCTAAAACCTGGTCTGTTGCAAGAATGTGCCAGTGTTTCTGTATGAGCTTCTTAACACTGAAGTGTTGTGCGGAAAACGTTGTAATGAAAGGTAAGGAGAACCTCTCATTGATCTTGTCTGCCAAAAGAGATGATCTTTCCATATTTCTGGCTTTTTCCATCGACTGGAGCAGAGTGTGGCTGTCATATCCCTTCTCCTCAAATCTTTTGGAAAGGATTGAGGCCTGGCTCTCGAACATCAGGGAATTTGTGCAATTGCGTTTTAGGCACATGAATTGCCCCAGGGGTACAGATTTAAGCCAAGTAGGTAAATGGCAACTGTGTAAGCATTACGGTCAGTTGGTTTAAAAAAGGTGGACGTAACAAATCTACCATTCTCAATAGTAATCTGAAGGTCCAAAAAGTGAATGGAGTGCTGGCTGGTCTCAAAGTTGAATCTGATGCCCCTATTGTTCTGATTCAAATCAGACATGAAACTATGGAGACCTGTCTCACTACTGTCCCATAGGAGGAGGACGTCATCGATGTACCTGGACCAGAGTAAGATCTCTGGTCGACGGCAACTATCGATGACGTCCCCCTCCCACTTGGCCATGAAGAGGTTGGCCAGGCTGGGGGTATATTTAGCCCCCATGGCCACACCTCTGTCTTGTCTATAAACTGTAGGTTTGTTGTTGAGTAGAATCTGTTTGTAATTTTCAACTGGTACTTCTTTAAAGTGTAGCTTCAGCCATAAAATCTTTTTTTAAGCTTTTCTGAAAACATAGAGAAGGGTTATCACCCCTGAAACATTTGCTTTGCTGTCTGTGTGCATCTGTTCAGAAGATTGCACCTCACTTTCTGTCCCAATGACAAATGATTTTTTTTTTTTGGTGAAACAAGGATTGGTGATAAAGCATCAGTGGACAGGAGACACCTTTTACAGAAGAGAATTTCCCTTCCTAGGGGTAGATTTTCTCTCACTTCCTGATGTCTCCTTTTGTTTGCAAGTAAGAGTCGTTTGTAAGTTGGATGTTTGAAAGTAGGGGCCTGACGTATATACTCTGCAGAAATTTGGGCCCTAGGTGTTGGTGTTGCCACAACACTGTAAGGCCTCTCAGTTAGTCTTGGTGGGCGCTGAAATGCTGTGAAATATTAGATCAAGAATTGTAATTACACGCCCCTGTTAAACAGGGGCAGAAAAATTGGGCCTTAGCCACTGGTGCTGGTGCCACAACACTTCAACCCCTCACAGATACTGTAATTGGAGCGCAGCAAAGAGCCACATGCAAAGTATTGCATCAGAAACTGTTATTACACGCCCCTGTTAAACAGGGGCATAAAAATTGGGACTTAGCCACTGGTGGCGGTGCCCAGAACCAACAATGTTCGTACTAGCTATCAGCAAGATCATTGAGGAAGAAAATGATATTCAGTCAGCATAAGTGTGGCTCCTGTCTCCCAAGCACACCAGCTCTAGCACCGCATGGCATATCTTTGCCTGCATTCCTGTGTAGCCCCTCGTATGCCTACGGAGCATCGCTGGTTCTGAGGACACATCAGCACAGGAAGAGGCAATAGAGGAAGAATAACAGGAGGGGGTGGAGGAGAGAGGTGTGTCACAACCAGTAGGAGTGTTTTGGAGGCATGGTGGCGGAACAACCTCCAACACTACTGTACCTTGCCCTGCATCCTTCCCAGCTGCCAGCAGAGTCACCCAATGCCCTGTGAAAGAGAGGTAACATCCTGCCCATGCCTAATGGAACATGAGTCAGCGGTAATATGCACCTTATCACTGACCGCCCTGTCCAGCTAGGCATGGACATTGCCTTCCACATGGCGGTAGAGAGCCGGAATCGCCTTCCGTGAGAAAACGTGGCGTTTGGGAACTTGCCACTGAGGTACCGCACATTCCACAAACTCACGGAAGGGGGCAGAATCTACCAACTGAAAAGGTAGCAGTTGAAGTGCTAGCAATTTCGGTAAGCTAGCATTCAACCCCTGGGCATGTGGATGGCTGGGAGAGTACTTCTTTTGGCGCTGCAGCAACTGGGACAGGGAAATTTGGCTGGTACAATCTGCCATCGGTGTACCGATAGTAGATTGCCTGCATGTACTACTAGGTTGTGACACACCTAATTCTACACCTTCAGTCCTATCAGTGCAGGCTTCAGAGAGGACTGAGGGTATAGTGGGGTTGGAGATCCCAGCTGATGAGGGGCAAGGGGAGGTCCGCTTTGTTCTTTGGTGTGGGTCTTTCAGGTATGCTTGCCAACGAACTGAATGGCAGGTCGACATATGTCTAGTCAAGCATGTGGTGCCCAAGCGGGTGATGTTTTGGCCACGCGAGATACGCTTGAGACATATGTTACAAATAGCAATGGTGTGATCTGATGCGCATGTCTCAAAAAAGGCCCACACCAAAGAACTTTTGCAGTAACGCTGAGACACAGCAGTGCATGTACAGGCGTAGCTCTGCGATGTAATGCAGTTGGTGTGCTGCCCTTAAGCTGTGCCCTGGAGGGCATTCTGCCTCTTTGGAGATGTGCCTGTGCCTCCTTCTCCTCCTCCTCCTCTCTCCTATCAGGCACCCATGTGAGTCAGTGACCTCATCATCCCCTCCCTCCTCATCACTGTCGAAAACCTGGCAGTATGCTGCAGCTGGGGGAACATGACTGCCAGATTGCTGTCCCTCTCGGGCACTCCCTCTCTCTGGGCTCACATTACTGCCTTCCTCTATCTGTGTTCCATCATCGGAGCCTTCAAAACGCTGCACATCTTCATGCAGGATGTACCCAACACTGTGTTGAAACAGTTCGGGGACTCCTCAGGAGGACATGGTGGGACTAGGGAAGGAGTAAGTGTTGCCATTGAGCAGAGGGAAGAGGACGCCTTGGCAGCTAATTTGCCAGACAAAGTACCCTGAGCCTGGGTGAGAGAGGATGAGGAAGATGAGGATGGCTTGGTCACGGCTTGGTCAGGCTCAACACAGCCAGCTCCTGAAAAGAAGAACGAGCGTGTGCAACTGCCACGTGCTGAAGAGGATGCAGCGTGTCCACCACAGCACTGTTGCCTCTAGATGCAGAGCCTGCTTGCCCTCGTGACTCTCTGTCTCTCTTTGTTGTCCTTCCAGACATTATAATGGCCTGAAGAGGACAAAATCAGTACACACACCTCGTAGATTTAGGTGCAAACTGCAGAGGACACGTGCAGTACACACCAAGTAGATTTATGTGCAAATTAATGAGCACACTTGCAGTATACACCAAGTAGGTTTAGGTGAAAACTATACAGCACATGGATAATACAGCACGTTATAACACTGCAGCTAGCACAATCAACTGCCTGAAAAATAGGAATAGCTGATCTAGCTAAACTATACAGTGTATAAATATATGTACAACTCCTAGGATGTATATATATTCTCTACACCAGGGGTGTCAAACTGGCGGCCCTCCAGCTGTTGCAAAACTACAAGTCCCATGAGGCTTTGCAAGGCTAACACTTACAAGCATGACTCCCACAGGCAGAGGCATGATGGGACTTGTAGTTTCGGAACAGCTGGAGGGCCGCCAGTTTGACACCCCTGCTCTACACACTGTAAATTTAACTAAACTGACTATCCTGCCTGCTCTATCTATCTATCTAGAAAAAAATACACTGTCTCTCTCTCTCTCTAGGACTGATCTTTTCACTAACACCGCCGCAACACACTACACGAGGCCGCCTTGCAGCCTGCCTTTTATAGTGTGGGGCGTGTGCTAAAGCCCTGAGCCATAATTGGCCAAAGCCAGGGTGGCTAGTTTTGTTCGAATTTCGACGAACAGATGAACAGGCAATGTTCGAGTCGAACGCAAAGCTCATCCCTAATGCTCAATAGGGTTTAGGTCTGGAGACATGCTTGGCCAGTCCATCAGCTTTACCCTCAGCTTCTTTAGCAAGGCAGTGGTCATCTTGGAGATGTGTTTGGGGTCATTATCATGTTGTAATACTTCCCTGCAGCCCAGTCTCCGAAGCAAGGGAATCATGGTCGGCTTCAGTATGTCAAAGTACTACAAGTATTCAATGAACTGTAGCTCCCCAGTGCTGGTAGCACTCATGCAGCCCCAGACCATGACACTCCCACCACCATGCTTGACTGTAGGCAAGACACACTTGTGTTTGTACTCCTCACCTGGTTTACGCCACACATGCTAGACACCATCTGAACCAAACAAGTTTATCTTGGTCTCATCAGACCACAGGACATTGTTCCAATAATCCACGTCCTCAGTCTGCTTGTCTTCAGCAAACTGTCTGCGGGCTCTCTTGTGCATCATCTTTAGAAGAGGCTTCCTTCTGGGACGATAGCCATGCAGACCAATTTGATGCAGATTGTGGCGTATGGTCTGAGAACTGACAGGCTAACCCCCCCACCACTTCAACCTCTGAAGCAATGCTGGCAGTACTCATATGTCTATTTCCCAAAGACAACCTCTGAATATGACGCTGAGCACATGCACTCAACTTCTTTGGTCGACCATAGCGAGGCCTGTTTTGAGTATAACCCGTCCAGTAAACTGCTGTATGGTCTTGGCCACCATGCTGCAGCTCAGTTTCAGGGTCTTGGCAATCTTCTTAAAGCCTTAGCCATCTTTATGCAGAGCAACAATTCTTTTTTTTCAGATCCTCCAGTGACCAGTATGAAAGAGTGAGAGCGATAACACCAACTTTCAACGCACCTGCTACCCATTCACACCTGAGACCTTATAACACTTACGAGTCACATGACACGGGGAGGGAAAATGGCCAATTGGGCCCAATTTGGACATTTTCACTTACGGGGTATACTCACTTTTGTTGACAGCTATTAGATATTTTGAGGGGACAACAAATGTACACTATACAAGCTGTACACTCACTACTATATTGTAGCAAAGTGTCAGTTCTTCAGTGAAAAGATATAATAGAATATTTACAAAAATGTGAGGGGTGTATTCACTTTTGTGAGATACTGTGTGTGTGTATATATATATATATATATATATATATATATATATGTGTGTGTGTGTGTGTGTATAAATTATTTATTTCCCTTACATTGAACTAGATGGACTCTTTTTTCAGCCAGACTAACTATGAAAATTGTTTTTATACTCAACTTCCAACAATTATGAGCTATGGTAATAATACAGTACAACTGTGCACAGAATATTCACAGACTACTACAGCCTAAAATCTGAACTTTAGTTGTATATTTAGTTTTTCAATGACAATAAAGCCCTTCTATTCTTTTCTAACCTTCTTTCCATGTGAAAGTGGTGCAGGTTGCTGTGGTGAAATACTGTTCAAATTTACTCAAGAGTGAGATACTCCTGCACATGCAGATCACAGTCTCAGGCCAAATCCATATAATAGAATATCTACCCTCACAAGAAAGGGCCTGCAAAGGGGAGAAAATAATGCATGTTTACAGAAGACAGTCTAAACAGCATCCCTCTCAATGAAGTCCAGGGTAGCTCTGGTAACACAGGTGAATGTTTGGGGGATGCAAGACCCATGAACAATGAGTCACCCCACTGAAAATTAGTACTCTGGAGGAGGCTCCCCAGAGTAGCTGGGTCTTCTTGAGAGGTTGTAAGCTATTTGGCTCTTGCCCAGTTGCCAGCATGCTGGTTTTAAAAGTGGAGGCCTGCTCATCTGGGCACAGGTCACTTTCCCATTTACATCTGCCCGGTAAGGTATGGCCTCTCTAAACTGCTGAGTGAAAGAAGTTAAGGAATTTATCTTCCCTGGGTGTGTCCAGGAACCCAGGAAGTAGTGGGAATGGGAGTTAAGGGGCCTGCATCTCCATTTGAGCATGGACTGTAAATTGTAGTCATGTGCAGTTTGTTTTGTTCCGAATTAATATTTTGGACAAAATTACAATATAAACCAAATTTACCAAATGCTCCGAATAACATAACAAAATTTGGAATGAAATTCAAATCGAATTTTACATTGAACTCCAGTCGAATTCTAACTAAACATATTTCTCAAATCAAAGACTGTGTGTGTTATTAGAGTATTATTTCGAAATAATGCTGTTTTTTGTTAAGCCGAAAGGTGATTTAAAGAGTCATTGTAATCATTTGATGAAGATTTTCACTTTGCTGCATCCAAATCGAAAATAATATAACATTTTCGTTTCGACCGATTCAAAAGTTTATCGATTTAAATGTTTCGAATTAAAAAAAACAGTATATTCAAAGAAAATTTGAATTATATATCAGACAGGAGGCTCATATCTTGCATTAATCTTTCTTTATTTAATGCTCATAGCAGAAATGTTTTCTCTATATCTTTTATTTCTCAAAACTTTTTGCACCTAAAATGGTGGAGAAAAGAAACTACAATTCCCAGCAGTCCCAGCAGCTGTGTTAGCCACGCCTCCAGGTGACCTGTATATATGGGATTGACTTGGTGTACTCCCTCCTCTTTCTTTCTGCTCATGGCAAGATAAGTATCAATTTTATTAACTCTCCTTAATTTTTCATATACCTTAATTTTCATATATATAGTTGTATATTATTTAGCAAGTATATATATTTATATATATTCCTTTTATGGTGTTTATTTTATTTTATTTTTCAAGTTCACTTGTGAGCGCTGCGGGTCCTCTTTCATGAGGAACACGGCGCTCGAGTCTATTTCCCACATAGAGGGTGTCAGTCAGGTACTGGCGTCACACTTATCTGACTCTCTGATTGGGAAGCCGGCTTCCCCCTTTTCGTGCGCGCCGTCTCTGCCTGCAGCGCCACACTCCCGCTTCTCCCTCACGATGTTTCGCGCCTCAGACAAGAGGAGGGGGCGCGACGAATGACGCGCTTTACTCCTCCCCTCTCTCTTCAACTCTCTCGGCCAATCGCGGTGCTCTCACAACTTCTCGCGAGTCTACGGCCGCTCGGGAGACAGTTACTTCCTCCTCATCGCATTGCCACGGCTGCAGCGGTGAGGAGAGCAGTGTTTCTTGAGGAGAGCGGTATTGTTATATTCTACTAGCCCATAACATACATTTAAAACTAAATTGCCAGACACAGCTACCTTAGATAGGCTTAGCAATCATATTGGAGACATTGCTTAGATAAAACGCTCTCCATTAGACATGGCAGAACAAGCAGGTGCCCATAATGTTACCATCTCAAGTCTGGGCTTAACCCCTGAGACCCCACAACTGTTATCTGCTATCCAGATTCAGGAACTTATAAATAGCTCTATCCAGGCTGCTTTATCTGCTACCATTAACCCCCCCAAGACTCATCCTGAGGGGGAAAAAGTGGGCAAGGTCCCTTACAAGCGCAAGCATATGACTGCTTGCCTCGACTCCCCGGCAGGGGAAGTAAAATCAATGCATGAGGCAGGACCTTCCTCGGCCTGCCGCCCCAGCCATCCTAACACTGATCGACCCTTGATATCCAAGGAGATTCCCAGAAAGAAATTTCAAACAGGCCACAGGGCTAAACCAGATTCATTTAACGATGAGTCGGAGAACGAATCATCTGAAGGATCGCTGATAATGGCATCCGACGATCTTGATTCCGATCAAGAGGAGGCTGGGCAAATGGCTACCGATATTGGAGCCAATCCGGGATTGCCATCTGAGGCAATTGTAGACTCCCTAGGGGAACCTTTCTTTAACCCGGAAAATATATCCCATCCCAGATCAGGGGACTGGGCACCCCTTCCACAGGTGTCCCAATACGTGGAACACTGGACAAGGAGACCCTTGGACAGGGCAAATAGGAATAAGCTAAGAGCGGAATGCCCCAGACCGTTCATTCCTAATAAAGTGGCACTTACACCTGAAATTGACCCGGTGCTTCAAAAATACTTGACCAAATCTGGCAAATATACTAAGAAAGGCATAGAACGTTCTTTCAAGACGATCCAGGATCGTATCCTAGACCTTTTAGGTCCTCTGACCAAAATTTTGAATCTATCTGAACAGGCGGCCGCCACTGAAACACCTGTAGATTTAATACAACTGAGAGGTTGGGCGCAACGTGCCATTTGCCTATTAGGCTCAGCCAATACGACATGCGCTGTTGAACGCCGCAGGTCAATTTTAATAAAGCTTGATCCGCAATTGTCACATTTGGTGGAATCGGAACCAGGCCCCTCAGCGGAAGGCCTCCTCTTTGGTGAAGATTTAATGAAAAACATAAATAGATTTGTAGGTCTATTCAATAGCCTCGATAAGGCCCAAACTTCTCTTAAAAGATCAGGTTCTGGCCTTAAGGTTTTTCACAGGGCCGGCAGGAATAGAGGCCGATCTGCCGGCCGTGGCAACAACTACAAGGCCTATCCTAGGGCACCCGCTCAAGCCTACTCATCCGCACAGCAATACTCCGTTCCAGTGGCACAACCTGCTCCATTTTTCCCTCCTAGAGGACGCCCATGGAGAGGACGCGGCGGCAGAGGTTTCCCCAGGTCCCGACCACCCACCGGTGAGTATACCACTGAATTACCATACTCACACACCTGTAGGGGGCAGACTGAGACATTTTATCCATCCCTGGTACACGATTACTGCGGACGCTTGGATACTGTCCACAATTACGGGATACCACATAGATTTCATATCACAACCAATCGAGTCGGTGCTACCACAACCCATACATTTTTCAGAACAAAATCTTCACCTCATAGACGTAGAACTACAGGACCTCATTTCAAAACACGCTGTGATAGAAGTGGACCCCTTATCCCCCGGGTTTGTAAGCAACCTCTTCTTAGTAAAGAAGAAGGACGGGGGCTACAGACCTGTGATAAATCTGAAAGAACTGAACCAATACGTGGCCTTTCGTCACTTCAAGATGGAGGGAATACATCTTCTAAGAGATCTGTTACTCCAGGGAGATTGGTTGGTCAAAATAGACCTCAAAGATGCGTACCTAACGGTACCAATGCATCCTTCCTCCCAAAGATTTCTGAGGTTCATATGGAAGGGCCGTATGTGGCAATTTACCTGCCTGCCTTTCGGCCTGTCATCAGCCCCATGGTGCTTCACCAAAATAATGAAACCCGTGGTGGCTGCACTTCGTTGCAGGGGGGTACGACTGATAATTTATCTCGACGATCTCCTGATCATGGCTCGCTCAAAAGCGCAAGCCGAGCTACACAAACACTGGACAGTTTCACTACTGGAGGACTTGGGTTTCCTCATCAATCACAAAAAGTCTTTACTCTCCCCTGCTCAGGAGATGGAGTTCTTAGGCTTCTCCGTGGACACCAGGCAAGCGGTACTACGCCTGCCCACTTCCAAACTAACCCTGATCCGGAAAGAAATCAGAGCAGTTTTACGCAAGGGTCAAACCTCTCTGAGACTCCTTTCACGCATAGTCGGATTACTATCAGCTTCCATTCAAGCAATTTTCCCTGCTCCCTTACATTATCGGGCCTTACAACGCCTCAGAACCCTCCACCTCCGACAAGGCCTCCGTTATTCGGACAAAGTCAACCTTTGTCCGGAATCGGAGGAGGAATTGCGGTGGTGGCTAAAACATGCCGTCGAATGGAACGGCAAGACAATCTTCAATTCACGGCCAGACGTCATCCTAGAATCGGATGCGAGCCGGCAGGGTTGGGGAGCCCGTTGTGGCCAGGATTCTACAGGAGGGACATGGTCCGTAAACGAATCCTCCCTCCACATCAACGCTCTGGAACTCCTGGCGGCATTCTTCGCCATCAGGAGTTTTCTGTCACGGAGATCCAACTGTTGCGTTCTCTTACGCATGGACAACGTGGCAGCAGTCCAGTATATCAATCGCCTAGGGGGCACAAAATCCAAAATACTAGCGGACATCGCTTCCGATTTCTGGAATTTCTGTCTATCCCGCGACATTATCCCAGTGGCGGAATACATTCCAGGAGTGTCCAACTGTGTGGCAGACTGGAATTCCCGATATCTGACAGACTCCAGCGACTGGACACTGAACAGATCGATTTTTCTATCAATACAAGACCTTTGGGGTCCACTTCACACGGACCTGTTCGCCTCGAGACTCAACCGGCAACTACCCTGCTTTTACAGCTGGAGGCCGGACCCAGAAGCAGTAGCAGTAGACGCATTCCTCCAAAAATGGCCCGAAGGGCTACATTACGCGTTCCCGCCCTTCACAATGATCACCAGACTACTCCTCCACATAGTCAATCAAGGGGCAACGGTGGTGCTGATCACCCCCTGGTGGCCGACGCAACCGTGGTTCCCTCTGATTCTTGGGATGTCGATCGACTACCCCAGACTCCTTCCCCACTCACCACACCTGCTGACCAATCCGACCAAAGGCCTACACCCGTTACTTACGGAGGGCAAACTACCCCTCCTGGCATTGCTAGTCTCGGGGCGCCAGACTCTGGTACGGGACTTTCACGATCGGCTAGAGACCTCCTCGCCCTGGCCTGGGCCCCAGGGACTAGATCGGCATATAGATCTGCCTGGGGGTTATGGGTTCGTTGGTGTGATCAACAACAGATTGATCCCACTAAGGCTCCTGTCTCTTTAGTTGTGAACTACCTAGCAGAATCCTACGATACGGGAAAATCATATAGTTCACTTAACGTTTACAGATCCGCTATATCAGCATACCACTGTCCAGTCGATTCCTTACCCATTGGCAAACACCCATTAGTATGTCGCTTACTACGAGGGGTTAGGTATAACCGTCCCCCACGTCCTCGATACCATTCGACCTGGGATGTCTCCAAGGTTCTTCAACTGTTTTCCTCTTGGGAAGACAACGATCGTCTTTCCTTAAAGAGCCTTTCCTTGAAACTTACTACACTTTTATGCCTGGTATCCATTAAAAGAATATCGGACGTGAGAGCCCTAGATATTTCTAGACGTCAATTCTCAACGGAAGGGGTTAGATTCTCGATAGTACGCAGAACCAAGACTCAATTACATTCGGTTTTCTACCCTTTCTTCCTATCGCACCCACGTCTATGCGTCGTCCGCTGTCTTCAGACCTACGAGTCACGCACTGCGACTCTACGTTCGCCAACTTTCCCGCAACTGCTAGTCTCATACGTACAACCACACCACCCGGTGGCTTCGGCCACTTTGGCTAGGTGGGTCAGGTTGGTTATGGAGATGTCGGGTATAGATGTATCCCTCTTTGGCGCACACTCGACCAGAGGGGCTATGGCCACGAAGGTGTTTACTTCAGGGGGCTCTCTATCAGACCTCCTATTGGCGGCGGACTGGTCGTCAGAGTCAACCTTTCGCCAATTTTACTTTAGACCTGAAAATCATGTCTCCTTATCTGTCGTTACCTCTCAACAGTCCTGATCCCTCACTATCTCACGATTAGTTCGGGATGTGTATTAGACAATATATACGTATATACATATCTGACTGATGTTTTTTTTTGTACTGCATGATGTTTATATGTGCATAGAGCTTTGAAGCTGCAAGATATGAGCCTCCTGTCTGATATATAAATCGAGATTTTCCTAGCTTGTGACGGAAAATATTAGTTATATGAAGACAGGAGGCGAGTATCTTCCCACCCTTCCCACCCTATTACGAATTTTATTCTTTTTTCAGGATACTGAATCTCCATTCCAGGCTACCGTTGGTGCTTGACAAGTTCTCTTTGAATTCCCCGTTGGGACGAAATCTCCGCGAAATCTCCCGGTTGGAGTTGTTGACGGCAGGATTGCAGTCCGTTCACCTTTGTTCTACAACATCACCACAGGATGGGCCGGATGGCCGAAGAGTCACGTTTGGACTCCTTTTCCAGGTTATACTGTTTAGACATTCGCTCCAAGAAAGAGGAGGGAGTACACCAAGTCAATCCCATATATACAGGTCACCTGGAGGCGTGGCTAACACAGCTGCTGGGACTGCTGGGAATTGTAGTTTCTTTTCTCCACCATTTTAGGTGCAAAAAGTTTTGAGAAATAAAAGACATAGAGAAAACATTTCTGCTATGAGCATTAAATAAAGAAAGATTAATGCAAGATACTCGCCTCCTGTCTTCATATAACTAATATTTTCCGTCACAAGCTAGGAAAATCTCGATTTTCCAAATACAAATTGAAAGAATCAACCAAACTGAACTAAACAAAAAAACTAGATTAACTAATCAAAACGAAACAAAACAAAACACATTTTTCCGTCATGCACATTTCCAGTAAATTGCTCTCTATATATTTTCCGGGTGACTTTTTAAGACATAGTAAATCCAAAGCAAGACTACTGGTGCCAGTTTTTGCATGTGCCATACTGTGTGAGAGAAGTTAACACATGCACTTGGATAATGCCATAAGGTAGGCAATACATGGTTCAAACCTCAGTTGGTTCCTGCTAAACTGGCTAAGATTCAAACTGTGTATGGGCACTGGGCAGGCTGAATGTACCAAGCTGATCGATCGATCAACTTAGGTACAACCAGCCTGCCGGGTCTTACCTACGATTATCGCTAGCGGGTGCTGTAGCCCCTAGAAATATTTATTGTGTTCTCCCGGTGGGGATGGCTTCCTACAACCCCACTGGGAGAAAACAATAGCCTGGCAGGAGAGATTCCAACATCAACACTTTATGTGCTGATGGGAAATCAAGCAAATTTCTTTCCTGCAACCCAGGAAAGACATTTGTTCCATGTATAGTCAGGCTTAGCTTAGAGGGGTGCTGGTGTGGAAAAACAAAATGTTGGCATACCTATTGCCTTCACAGTGATGCCGCGTACACACGGCAGAGAAACTGCCGGCCGTCAGATTCGGCGACCCGCCCGTCGGGAAAGGCAACCAGCCATTCATCCCGACGGGCCGTCGAGCAAATAGAGAACCTGTTCTCTATTTGCTCGACGGGTTTCCCGACGGGCGGGGCGAGCAGAGAGCGTACACACGGCCGAGGTTCTCGCTGGAATGCAGCTCCCAGCGAGGTTCTCGCTGATTTCTGGCGAGAACCTCGGCCGTGTGTACGGGGCCTAAGACTCTACTTGGGTAACACAATAATGAAAGTACGGTACAACTACAGAACAGTCTGCCAGGAATAAAGCAACTTGGACTCTCTACAGGCTATATACAAGGCATTGTTTAAATATTGACTTGATTGTTTTCCAGGTGTTGCGTTCCCAGCCATGTGCCTACGCTTTATAAATATAATGTAATTTCTGTAACCTTTTAGTATGCTATTTTGATCAAATTCAAACATTTATTATCTGATAACCTATTATTTATAATACTACCCATGTAGTATTAATGAATTAATTTAACACCATGGTAGGAAATCACAGTCATTTTTCACTATGTTGACATTTAATGGGACTATATTTGACTATTTTTAATTAATTTGCTTAGCACTGTTTACCTATTTCTGTTTTGTAAATACTGAATAAAAGAACATATTCACAGGAAGAGTATTTATTAGCTTCTATTTAATTTCCGTCCATTTCATGCAAAAGAAATGATGTTTGGGCTAAAGGTAATTCATGAGTGTCTCCAAGAGAACTGGAATTCCCCAGTTGGATAGCGTCCTGCTATTTGGTAAGGGTTCCCCTGGTCTTTTAAAAATACAAGTCAGACCAAAGAAGGAAATGCAGTGCTAGAATACATCTACCGATCATGGTACAAACGAAGTAAGAAATATAGGAAATAGCTGGCACAGAGAACTTATTTGATTTGTAGTTTATTCCAAGAATCAGTAATAGGGCTTAATGTTTCAATTCCTATGGTAAGTCTTCACACTTAAAGGGTCACTAAAGGAAAAATTATTTTTTGCTGAAATGACTGTTTACAGGATATAGAGACATAAAAATTAACCGATTCCTTTTCAAAATGATTAAAAATAGATACAAATCAATCATATAATGTGCATGCAGGTTAGTTTCACTTTTGAACTGGCTTCATGTTTCTGTGAAGTAGAAATAGACACACAGAACAAAAACAAACAAATCCAGGGCAGTGTTTTGTTTTTAAAATGAATCTGATTGGTTCTGGGAAGTTTTAGACACACAGTAATGACAGCTTAAACCATCGTTAGAAAGCTCCCAGTATGGTGCTTATAAGGAAACAGACAAGCAGGAAGTGTGGAGAACAGAGCAGGATTACAGCAACTTCAAAGCAAAAACAAACAATAAGGACATGAAACCAGTACTGCAGTAAGGTAAGGGAAGCTATTTAGCTAAAAAAATGTTTTCCTTTAGTGACCCTTTAAAGCGAATCTCGTTTTTTTGGAAACCCCCCCTCTGGTTTCACATTTGGCACCTTTTAGATGCAGATACCTGTATAATACAGGTATTTGCACTAGGGTGACCACGTGTCCTAGATTTCCCGGGACAGTCCCGCATTTTGCAGGTCTGTCCCGGGCACATTCATTCCAGGACAATACAGTGTCCCGGAATGAAACTGACACAGCCACCACCCGAGCCAATCTGATGCCCCCAAAAAAGGCCGCCACATCACTGCTTTACTCACTGAAGTACTTGTCCTGGCCGGGAATGCCTGGAGGAGCACAATCCCGCCCCCTGCTTGTGATTGGGGAAATCATAAATCCAGCCTCTTGTGTCCAATCACTGTGCTGTTTTTTTGTTACAGCACAATCTGATTTTTGGGAATGGAGGACATCCCTGAATGGTAGTTTGGAAATGTGGTCACACTAATTTGCACATACTTCCGAGCATAGGCCCCCCGCAGAATCTGCAGGGGTCTACATCACTTCCCCCTCCCCCACTGTCTTCTGGGAAGCACACAGGTTCCAGAAGACAGCGGAGACCATTGAGGACGCACAGCGTGACTCCCGCATGAGCAGTAGGGAACCGGGAAGTGAAGTCACAACACTTCACTTCCTGATTCCCTCATCGAGGATGGAGGCGGGAGCAGCCGAGAGCCGAGCGATTGATCGGCTTTGGCAGCCAGTATTTGCTGCTGCAGTATTTGTAGCTGCTGGCTTTTAATAAAAATGTTTTAAGCGGATCTCCGCTTTAATGTTGGGACTGATGTGGTAAAAAGGATGGAGGTTAGGTACCATATGTTATCAGGGTAATCAAGTGGGCACCCTCCTTTAAAGTTTCACTAATGAACATAATACAATGAAGAGTTCCAGTTTTCCTGGGGAGCTGTTGCTCCTAGAGATATCCAGGGAGACAAGAGACAGTATGGGCTGAAGGGCAGTGTACTGAAGTCCTGGGTCTGGAGAAGGATCTTGTTTATTCCTTTACCAAGGATCTACCTGTGCATGCTGGGTGGCAGACAGCTCCTGGGACACTGTGAATAAAGACCTTCCTGGGGACTATTAGCAGTGTTAGTGCCAGAAGGGAACTAAGTGCCAGAGGTTGCTATATAAACTTTTTCTGTAGGCTCCTAGACAAGTGTGGACTGACCATTCGGGCTCTCGGGCACTGCCTGAGGGCCCAGGGCCAATAGGGGGTAAAAATGATGTTGCGCTAAGAAAGTAACAAATTAATAAATACAATAAATAAACAAGTGTAATTGAAGAGACCATATATGAAACAGTGCCCTTGCAAAAAATGTATAAAATATAGTGATTGACCAATAAATTCAGATGGCAAATAAAGCGAAACCAGCTTCAAACTCTAATGCAATAGGGTATGAAGGATTGTAAAGAATGCTTCGCAAACAGTCCTGATGACACAAGGTCCAATATGTAAAAACTAGATGTCCACCACCAAGAATGCAGCGATTGAAAAAGATGGAGGCTTACCAGAAGGCAAGCATAACAAGCTTGCAGCTATAAACCCCAGCCAGGGCCTTTATGGAGTCCACAGCAAATAGGAGGGATTTGAAAATAGCTCCAGATATGTCATCAGTGGGTTCAGTGTAACCAAAAAATAAAAATCACATAGTGAAGTACGCCAAAACAACACATAAAATTATTTTGGCTGTACCTATATCAACACCACCACCATATCACCCAATAAGATGGAGGCTTACCAGAAACAAAGATAAATCCACATATGGCTAAAAAAACCTTAGCCAGGGCCTTGATGTAGCAGCTGCTGACTAGGTGTCCTATAGATCCTCCAGATATCCCGTTATCGGCAATACACCGGAAAGAAGTAAAGAGCCCACATAGTGAAGTACGTTTAAAACATTCCTCCCAGGTTTATTAAAAGTTAAACTTACATAAATCAGAAGAAATAAGGCACAGAAAAATGTAAAGCCGGCCGGCTTACTCGAAAGCCTGTTCCACTCGGATCGTCACGTCATACGTCAGCACGTCACCTTCCCGACGTACGTTTCGTCATAAAATTGACGTCGTCTGGGGCACGGTGCCCCAGACGACGTCATGGGAGGCTCCTGTCCTGGACTTGACTGACTCCTACTTCCTATGTGGGACAAGGTAAGGAGGAGTGCGCATGTAGCGGTACCCCCGAAGGGGCTGCTGAGAAATGATGGAATGGCATGTTACCTTGTGGCATGTAGCTGCAGTAAAGGAATGTCTGAAAATAGGAAGTCTCTTTAAATGTGCTCTTTATTACCCAGCTGGGTAAAAACAGTTAACAGGTGATGGAAAGGATAGATGAAGTTTGGAAGGAGAACAACAGATTCAGGCTTGAATATGGAAACAGTCCTGCTTCCCGACAACACTAACTGTAGATTTCTTTCGCCACTCCAGTGTGAGTGGGTACAGCGTACATGGACAGGCCTCTCACACCGACCTGGCAGCCAGAGTATCACTCGGAAATTTAGAAGAGGTCTCTCTCACAGACTCTCCCAGGGTGAACTTCAGTTAAGCGCCTCTGCCACAGGCCTTTTCTGATTGTAGATACAGAGGATGCCCTCTTTAGTGAAGTTTTGTCTGAACCTTCTTCTTAACGTCGCCTCAGGTACCGACTGAGAGAGGAGTCAATCCCTCAGTGTCCAGTACCTTGATCCCCGATGGTCCGTCTCAATACTGTTGGACCGCCAGCCTCTCATTGGCGCTCCTCAACTGGACTCCCCACCGAACAGCCACACTTGCTTGGGATCTTCAAAAGTGAGAACCCAGTTGATCGCTGGGTTCCCGTCCTGTTTGGATGCTCCGGGCCCACATTGTCCAGAAACCAGGAACACCGCGTAGCAAACACACCCCGGACAGGAAGACCATAATGCTGGGGGCACGGTGATGTGGTCACCCTAAAGGTGGATGCCCACTCGAAGAAGGACCACCTAAAATGGCATCTGCGTTTGATTGGCTGCTGGGAGAAGATCCCAAAACCTTGACCACACTGCCGCCACCTACCATCCTGGGGTGAAACAACACCCCAGGCGCGACAGAATGAGCCCACAGCACAGTCCAGCTGAAACAGAGACCCAAACTGAACGAATCTCAATTAGAATCAGAATCAACTTACATTCTGATTATCCCTTAAATATACTAGCACCCGTACTTGGAAGTACATGGGCGCTAAGCAGATATGGGATGGGATGGAAGAGTGGCAGGTATGTGGAGACAAGGTAGGATGGATCGAAGGCTGTGCACCTTCCCCAGATTTCAGTGGCATCCCCCTAGGCTGCTTCAGATGATGTGTGCACACAGTGGGCCCCATGATGTCCTATTACCCAGGGGCCCCATGATCTCCTATTACCTGGGAGCCCCAATGAGTTATCAGTCCACCCCTGGTGCTAGATATACTGGCCATTCCCTGCTACCTCCTCAAAGCTGATTTTGGAAGATTAGACATAAGTTTGTCCTCCTATTGTTGTTACTGATATTATGGATTATACTGTGACCCTAAACCCCTCTCCTGTTAAAGTTTTTCAGCAATAAATTCTTGAAAGACATTCCCTAGAGTGAGCCTGAATTATCGGTGTGTGTGTGACTGTGCTTGTGTGACTGTGTGTCTATTCTTAGTGCCTCATTTGGGGATGAGCACTACATATTTATAAAGAAGTCTGCCCGTATGATACCGTATGCTGCTATATTGTGTCACAAATCAGGAAGTCCCAGTGTGGCTGTCAAATGAAGGTCATAGTAATGGACCTTAAGCAGACAATATTACCAATATATCACTATCCAGTAATCCACATGAAAAAATAATAATAATAATGAAAGCCAATACTTAGCTATCCCACAGAGCATGAAAAAGTCCCGAAACTCGACCAGTTTAACTGTTCCACGCCAGATGCCTCAGGAGGATGCTTACTTCTATATACAGAATTCCTTTAAATATACACATTTAACTACTGTTGCTGAAAATAATGTTTTTCTAAAGATATTATTTGAAATTTGCATCTTTTTAGTTGAATTAATTGTTTATTAAAAATCAAATAAATTTATATTGTGCGTAGAAAGAACGTTTTTATTTTGGTTGGCTCTCATAAAAATACAATTTGATAATTAAGCAATGTACAGCCTGCCACCCCCAAAGCTCTACTGAATAAACAGACAGATAAAGCATACAATAGGTCAGACTGAACGTATCTGTGGGTACTGGTTCTCATCTATGTCAGCTAAAGCAAGACACTCTTGCTAATGATCTAGTGCAGATTACTGATAGAGAGTGAAACAACCCATTATTAGAGTCTGCTTCCTGTGACTAATGCAATGTTTAGCACAATATACGTCTCTATTTGGAGTTGGTGGTAACTTGTTCTTGTATGTTAATGTATGAATTGGAACATAACTCCAAAAATAACTTTGCTTAGCAAAATTCCCCTTCTTTCCACTACAAAACATGATACGTCCCTTTCATTTTTAAATTCCATAGTGTTGGGTGTAACTAACCTTTACATGAATCTGGAAGCAATGGGAAGAAACAGGGTGGCTTGTATTAAGTGTGTTTTGGCAATTCTCCTTATGTGTGAAAAGTAAGTCAGAGATTAATAGGATTAATATTGTTAATTAATATGTTATGCCCCGTACACACGATCAGTTTTCCCGGCAGTAAAAAGTCAGCCGGAAAACCAAGGGGAAAGCCGAGAACCTGTTCGGCAACTTTTTGCCCCTAAACACGGCCGGTTTTCCTAGCAGGAAAACTGCCATGAGAGCTTTGGCCGGGAATCCCAGCCATGTGTATGCTCCACCGCAGTGTTTCCCATAGGGAAACTTCCAGGAAAAAGACCGCCGGGAATCCTGGCAGGAAAAAATAAAACATGTTCTAATTTTTCCCGGAGGGATTCCTGGCGGTTTTCCTGGCGGAAAAACTGCCATGGAGCATAAACACGGCCAGTTTTCCCAGCCAAAAGCTGTCATGGCAGTTTTCCCGACGGGAAAACTGGTCTTGTGTATGAGGCATTAGATGTAAAACTGACCTCACTGATAAGGTAAAATTTAGGGTTGTCCCGATACTGATACCAGAATCGGTATCGGTACCGATACCGAGTATTTGCGCAAATACCCCCGATACCTAAATAGAATACCCCCCCCCCCGCTGCATCGCGCCGCCGCATCGAAAGCCGCCACATGGGTTAAACGGCGTGCAGGAACATCACAGCTTTCATTTGAATAGCTGTAGTGTTCCCGCGTGTATAGACACTCCCCCTTGCTCGGGATTGGATGGGTGATCGTGATCTGTCCAATCCCGAGCAATCCTGAGCTATTCAAATGAATGCTGTAATTTTCTCCATGCGGCGGCGGCGGCGGCTTTCGGCGGCAAAGGTATGGGGGAAATGGCTGGAGGGACATGGCTGCATATGTAAGGGACATGGCTAGAGGGACACAGCTGCATATGTGAGGGACATGGCTAGAGGGACATGGCTGCATATGTGAGGGACATGGCTATAGGGACATGGCTGCATATGTGAGGGACATGGCTAGAGGGACATGGCTGCATATGTGAGGGACATGGCTGGAGGGACATGACTGCATATGTGGGGGACATGGCTGGAGGGACATGGCTGTATATGTGGGGGACATGGCTGGGGGGACATGGCTGCATATGTGGGGGACATGGCTGCATTTGGGGACACATTTAAAATAAGTTTCGGTATCCGGTATCAGCGACTACTTGAAAAAAGTATCGGGACAACCCTAGTAAAATTGCCATTGTCTTGCACAGTGATTTCCAGCTGTAGTAAGTAGCCTGCATCTCATCAGTAGGTAGCACACTGTATGGCCACCTTGTGCTAGAATACTGTATGTTCTATCACTGTGTTGTCAGCCCTGCCTGACTTGTCGTCTGCTGAAGAACTCCACCCATCCCTCACCTCTCACTTTCTCTCTCCACATGCATGCCATGATTTATTTCTCTGTTTGCTTCCTGGACTCCCAATAGCCTGCCCAGAGACTGGGTAAAGGGAAAGGGCTATTGGGAGATGTTTTTCTGGGGAATGTGGGGTCATGCCTACATCAATAGGAAATTAACATACAGCAGCTGCCTCTGCTATAGCCTCAGCCATGGATTGGAATCTCAGTTTGCTAACAAGTTCTTCCATAGACATCTAGTACAGATAAAGCAGTGTTTTATTTGGTGGTACATGTGGCAATGTTTTATAAAGAGTTACAAGCTGTGGTGCAAAACTAAATAGTTCGTAAAATAATTCTCTAGTAAATAGCTCACTGGTTGACTCTTTCCCTGGGCCTGCTTATGTCTTAACATAGTGAATGGTAATTAATTAAACAAGAAAATTAACAATTAGTCAGCCAATCATGAAATTGTAACATTTAAGCACATACATGTGTAGCCAATGGCTTTGTTTTCTATGCAGGCGTTGCTTATATACATCAGGCAGGGGCATAGATAGGAAATAGGGTCCATACCCCCCCCCCCCTCAAAGCGTCCAGGGCGCACACATACCAGCCAGCTTTCACATTGCCAGTCTGGCCAAGATAAAGACTTAGTGGGTGAAAGACTTGTAAGGGTAGGGGCTCTATGAGGTGCGGTTGGTCGTCACATCCAAGGGTGGGTTCAAGGGTTCAAGGGTGGGTTCTTCTGGACTACGCTAAGCACTTTGAATAGGGTCACATGTCTTACGCAGGGGGTACCTTTATTGAAACAACCTACTGATCTTTCTAAGGTATGTTTATTCTGTTCTGTGAAGTGGTTGCCACCATCCCTATTTCTGTACTTAAAATGGGAAAAAGACCCTCTTTTGTGTAGCAATTTGGACTACAATTGCAACAAAAAGCTTTCTTTCTGTACATTATCTTATCCCTCTAGTGCCCGGTTTTTACTAAACTGACATCATATTTGTGAGCCCAACCAAAGGGATTGTGGGCTTATTAGTTAGACCAGATGGCTATTCCCCTGCATGGCTATACACCCGGACCACATATCCCAGGGAACTTTGCTACCATCAGGGAGACTGCTGCAAAGGGCTATAAAAGAAACCAGAAACCCGCCCAGGGGTCTCTTCTTCCCAAGCCTCGTGTGTGAGGGATCTCTTTTTTATCCTTGCATGAATTCACCCCTGCTCCAATGCAAGTGGAGGTTGATATGGGCAGTAATCATGAGAAGTGGTAATATTTTTTGGATGAATTAAAAAGGCATTTAATCATCCCTGAGGAAGAGATTAATTATTAAATCTAGAAACGCTTTGGATGCATGATGTTCAAGCAAACTATCTGCTGGATATCAAACCCTCCAAAAAAGTGATATGTACCATTGCCAAAGTATCAACTGCATATTGATGTGTACAATGGATCTTGGCCCAAATATGGCCAATGTGTGTTTTTAACAAAGCTATGTCTTTGTAGAGTTTTGTAATAAAAATTGGTTTTATATATAAATGGTTATGCTTTTTCTTTTTTGGTTGCCTTCGAAATCCCATAAGAGTATTTTTCCCATTTCACCTACTGATCTTTTATAATTTCTTTCGATGTTGCTGACTGTACATCACCACAGTCACTTGTGCAAGTAGGAGGGACATACAGAGGCCTTGTCCTCCAGCCTATCACCGCTACCTCACTCCCAGTAACGATATGGGGTCGCATAGTGCATCTACTGTAGTGCGTATTTAATGCGTGCACTTGACTTATCTATTTCTCTTCTATACTTGTGTATAGGATGAGGGCCCTGGCGGTGCAGATCTGCTCCCGTTGCTAGGGGAGAAGGATCACTGCTGAAGACATGCCGACAACATCTTTCTTGATGCAAAAGGCTATCTCAACTGCCACATTGTACACTTGCAACGGGCCACTAGAGAGACCTTTGTTACTCTTGGTAACCACTTGCGTCTTTACACTGTATTAATTCTGGTACCATTATCTTCATCTTCATGCCCAATCTGTTTAGTGGCCCAAGCTGTGGAGTATAAGTGCTGGTTACTTGCATTACAGACCTTTATTAACTTTAGACCAGACAAAGGCAAAGTTTCAAATGCTTTACTTGAATAAATGAGCATGATAGAAAATACAGTCCAAAAGAAAGTGCAGTCATTTCCCTAACATCTCTAGTCCTTAACTTCAGGCTTTGTGGCTGCATAGGAAAGAGTTCATTCTTGGCAGAGTTCATAGATGGTATTTGCAGGAAGAACTGAAGGTTCCAGCAATCTCCCTAGGCAGTGGGAATGGGTTTGGCCAAAACGAATTGTCCGGAACCGATCAGACAGAACAGCAACAGGAAAACTCCTAGGCCCCTCGAGTCTCGGCCTCCATCCCTTTTAACCACTTAAGACCCGGACCAATACGCTGGTAAATGACCCAAGGTGTTTTTGCGATTCGGCACTGCGTCGCTTTAACAGACAATTGCGCGGTCGTGCGACGTGGCTCCCAAACAAAATTTGCGTCCTTTTCTTCCCACAAATAGAGCTTTCTTTTGGTGGTATTTGATCACCTCTGCGATTTTTATCTTTTGCGCTATATACAAAAATAGAGCGACATTTTTGAAAAAAAAACACTATTTTTTACTTTTTGTTAAAAAAAAAATCAAATAAACTAAATTTTAGTCAAACATTTAGGCCAAAATTTATTTAGCCACATGTCTTTAGTAAAAAAAAAAATCGCAATAAAAAAAAATAGCTACCTAGCGGGAACAGCGGCACTAATACAGCGATCAGAAAAATGATCGCTTAGTGACGCTGGCAATAGGGAGTGAAAGGGTTAACTAGGGCGGTGATCAGGGGGTTAAAACTTTATTAGGGGGGGTGGGGGGGCTATCCTGAACCTAACACTAACTGTTTTTTAAACTGCCTGTCACACTGACACTAAATGCAGTGATTAAATCACTGCATTCAGTGACACTGTGACAGGGGGGTGGGGGGGGCGATCACAAGGGGTTAATATGCCTATGTGAGTGTGTGTCAGTGTTGTGTTGGTGCACACTTACTTGTGATGTCTTCTCTCATCAGCAGCGCTGGGAAACAGCGCTGCGATGAGAGAATACATCATTTCCTCCTTCCTGTGTAAACACAGGAGGAGGAAGTGACAGGCTGGGAGCGCGCTCCCATTGGCTGGGAGCGATCGCGGGGGGGCGAATATCACGGACATCCGCCCGCAGATCCCGGATCGCTCCCAGAGGTAGGGGGACCCCCGCACGCCGCGGAGGGGGTCCCGATGGGACCCCCGAACCGCACTCAGGCGGGGACGTAAATTTACGCCCTTGTGCCTGTACGTGCCATTCTGTGGCCGTATATGTGCGTGCGGGGGTCCTTAAGTGGTTAAAGGAATCACAGGAACGGAGAGTTGGACCCAAGAAAAACCTGGTAAACACAAATAACTCCAAACTTCCCGGCTGAGCAGCATTAACCACTAGACAGACTGGAATATTTCGTTTCCTGTTTTCGTTTGGAAAATACATTTATTTCGTTATTTTTCGTCCAAAAAAACAGTAATACTTGGTTTCTGTCAAAAGAATATTCGACGGAACGTCGAATCTTTACATTGAATCGTACATTTCCGTTCGAATATTCCGCCTACAAGAATTCTAATGTTGACTCTATTTTCTCATAAATCGAAATCTAATCTCTGCAATGTCGAATCTATTATTTCTATAGTGTCAAATCTTTTCCCTATAATGTCGAATCTTTTCCCTATAATGTCGAATCTCTCTATATCGAATTTTTACCGCAACAAAAACAAAAATAAAGCATTTTTTATGTCGGGTCTTTTGGTTTTCGCTTCTTGCGCTTTCGTTATCGTTTGTTAAATGATAACGAAAAAAACAGATTTTCGGACGAAAATGCATTCTAACGAAAACGAATGCACATGTCTATTAACCACTACCTGCCTACAGACTAGTAGAGCTACCCAGGAGTTTCTGTTCACTACTGACTGCTCCTCCCCACTTGGGCAGAAAATGATCCTGCTAGCCCAGGGGTGGGCAAACTTTTTGACTTGAGGGCCGCAATGGGTTCACATATTGGACCCGGGGGCCGGACCAAGAGTAGATGGACGGTGTGTATGTGTGAATTAATATAAATTAAATTTAAATTTGTAACATTAAATAGTATTTAAATTTAAGGTATAAAAGCATAAAAATAGTTATTTTACAAAACCCTCACACAGACAGGATACAGGAGATATCAGAGACAGCAGACAGAGATTGCATACAATGATTTTGTACAATCTCACCACTGCCATTTTTGTCTGGAAACTGCTGCCTGTGCCTGTCTGACAGCAGAAACCCTGTAATGGTTAACAGCACCATTATACCTAAAATCACTGATAATCCACAGTACAATTTAACTTTTTTTCTTTTTAAAACTAATACCTGTAATTATCTACCAGCCCGATTAAAAAAATCTAATCATTCGTCCATAAACACTTTGTCCATAAGAACATCCTGTGGTGATACCTTGATTGTTTAAAAAGTTTATAGCTTCCATGGCAGCACACTGGTTGGAATATAATCAATGCTAAAAAATCTAACAAAAGGACTGAAAAAATCACCTGTTCACTGTTGCACTAAAAAACGGAAAAAAATTAATTCAGTTCTAATACATGAATACCTAATAGCTGCTGCTTGTAAATAAAACAATAATATAAAAACCACCCAAAAAAAACAAGTGAATGAACAGCATTGCCTGATCCTATACCTGGGAGAGAGTGGCAGCATGTAATGCCTGTGTCCCTGTATAATGCTTAGACGGCAGCCATCCAGTGTACAAAAGCCGCGCCTCCTCCTCCTCCTCCTTGTCCGTGATAGGGGAACTCAGTTTCCCAGCAGTGAGTTAGTGTTCCGCCTATCACGGACATCCTCTCATCCTCGTTCATGGGAGGAGGATGAGAGGGTGTCCGTGATAAGCAGAACACTGACTCACTTCCCCTATCACAGACGAGGAGGTGGAGGTGCGGCTTTTATACACTGGATGGCTGCCGTCTGAGCATTATACAGGGACACAGGCATTACATGCTGCCACTCTCTCCCAGGTATAGGATCAGGCAACACTGCTCCGCGGGCCAGATTAAAAGGTCCGCCGGGCCTTATACGGCCCGCGGGCCGTAGTTTGCCCATCCCTGTGCTAGCCACTATAGCTTTATCCAGACCAGACTAAGTATGAAAGGGTTAACTGGGGCTTCAAGGCACATGAATGAATGAATGAATGAATGAATGAAAAACTTGTATAGCGCAGCACATGTGAACTGAATCGCCTCTAGGCGCTAGTTGTTCCTGTCTCCTTTGGTATCAAAAGAGATGAGTCTTGATCTTTCTCCTGAATGCTAGGTGGGTCTCCTCCAACCGAATGCTCTTTGGTTAAGCGTTCCATAGTCTGGGACCTTGGACCGCGAATCTTCTATCTCTTTTGGACCTGTAGTTGGCTTTCGGTATCTGGAGTAGATTTTGATTGGTGGATCGCAGAACGCGATTGGGATTATGAGCTTTTATTTTTTCGCCTAAATAATAGGGAGCACTCCCATGTATACATCTATGCGTTAGACAGAGTGCTTTAAAAGTGATTCTGTCTTTTACTGGTAACCAGTGAAGGGTTCTCAGTGAAGGTGAGATTGATTCCCAAGGTTTTTTCCCCAGTCACAAGTCTAGCGGCTGTGTTTTGAACGCCTTTAAGACGAGCGATTTGGTACTTGGGGAGTCCGAGGTAAAGGGCATTAGCATAGTCCAGTCTGGAGTTTACAATTGTTCCCACCACGACCACTATGTCTTCTTTGGGAATAAAAGGAATAAGTCTGCGTAGTAGGCGCAGCAGATGGTGAGATCCGCTGACTACTGACCCTATTTGTGCGTCCATTGTCATGTAGGAGTCGAAGATGACCCCAAGACTTTTGACTTTGGCGCTAGGGGTGATGATTTTGCCCAGAATGGGCGGGGGGGTCCATGTTGTTGCAGGTTGATTCCTACGCTTGGCGTGAAACAGGAGAAGTTCTGTTTTCGCTCCGTTGAGTTTAAGATAACTCTTTGTCATCCAGTTTTCTATCAAAGAGAGGCATGTCTCTAGATTGAGGTGGTGATCCTTTTTATTGCAAATGCGAAAATATAGTTGCGTGTCGTCTGCATATGAGTGATAGAGCAGTTTTTGGCTGCTGATGATGTCAAAAAGAGGACGAAGATAGATGTTGAATAACACCAGCGACAGAGGGGATCCTTGAGGGACTCCGCACGATACTGTGCGTTTCTCAGAAGTGAACGGTCCTAACTTCACTATTTGAGATCGGTTTTCCAAAAAAGAGGAGAACCAAGATAAATCGCCTTCTGCGACTTTGGCTACTTCCGCTAGCCTAGTCAATAGAAGCTTATGGTCTACTGTGTCGAAGGCTGCGCTTAGGTCCAACAGAACCAGGAGACAAGATTCTCCTTCGTCTGCGGCCTAGAGAACGTCGTCCCATATCTTGATCAGTGCTGTTTCCATCCCGTGTCCGGACCGGAATCCCGATTGAAATGGATCAAGTAGGTTGTGGGTATCTAGATGCTGTTGCAGCTGTTGTACCACTACTTTCTCCACGACCTTGGAGAGAGCGTTTAGGCCTGTTATGGGACGGCGGTGGAGTGGATCCTTAGGGTCCAGGGTGGGTTTCTTCAAGATGGGTCGAATTATGCCCTCCTTCAACTTAGAGGGCACTATGCCCTCCCTGAAAGACTGGTTAATAAGCTGCGTGATAGGAGGTGCCAGGATGTCAGCACATTCCTTCAGCAGTTTGGTGGGGATGATATCATTCGGCGCAGTGCTGTTACGCAGAGTACCGATGATATTTTTTGTGGCATCGATAGAGATGGGTTAACATATGGTTATTATCCATAATACAGCAAGATGTATTATGTATTGATCCATCCACTGTAAACCTTTTTATTTGTGTACTTGCATTAATGGGTAGGTGCTCCAGAATTGCATTCTCGTCTCTACAGTAGACAGACGACTTGGATCTCCAAAGTGCGGCTGTCAATGTATGCAGGCTGATTCATATCCCACATGGATTCTTTTTGAGAGAGGACATTTCTTGTGTTGTACTAATGCTTCTTGTGACCCCATACCTTTGTGAGTGCAATGATTTTAGCCTTTTGTTATTATGATATTGGTTTTATTAAATGTAATGCCCTGTACACACAACCGGGATTCCCAACGGCAAAAGGTCAGTTTAAAATCCCGAGGGGAAAACCGGAAACCTGCTCTCTACTTTTTTCCCGTACACAAGTTCGGTTTTCCCTTCGGGGAACAAAAGATGTGAGTTTTTACTCGGGAATCCAGACTGTGTGTATGCTCCATCTGTTATTTTTCTCCACAGGAAAACTGCCAAAAATGTCAGGAAAAAGTCAGCCGGGAATCCTAACGGGAAAAAACAGAGTTGTTTCTCTTTTTTTTGCCGGCCGATTCCGACAGCTTTCACATCGGAAAAACTGTGATAAAGTTGCATTTCCGGCCAAACGCTCTCCACGCAGTTTTCCCGTCAGAAAACCCCGGTCGTGTGTATGGGCCATTGGACTATACTAGATCTTTTTTGCACTGTTCTGTTTATTTTCTTTATTCCCTCTAGTTTGGATTATGTTCCCTTGCAAATTTGTAGCACCTCAGCACTCCGAAGACTCTTTCCTGCATACCTGCTCTGGTGAAGATAGAATGCTTAGATTTTGCTTAGATTTTGTCCCTTAGCTCTTCTAAGGGCTGTCACCATTCCTATACAGGCAGGCATTGTGGGCTTGCCCTGTGGTGCGGATGGGTATCCTGCTTCTCATAAGATTCTTGGACACACTGGCAACCAGGAATAGTAATAGCAACTGGACCTAAGAGGTGATGTTGGCCAAGAGCTGTACACTTAGGCCTTGTACACACGATCAGTCCAAACCGATGAAAACGGACTGAAGTTCAACCGATGCTTTTGCGTACTAACCATCGGTTTTGACGGATGGTCAGGCGTCCATCAGTCCGATTTTAAAGCAAGTTTTAAAACTTTGGACTGAAGGACAAAAGACTGATGGGCCATACACGCGGTCGGTTTGGACCGATGAAACTGAACTTCAGTCCGGTTTCATCGATTTGGACTGATCGTGTGTACGCGGCCTCAGTGTCTCCTCTATGACTATGACTAGTAGTCATAGCGCTGATGCTGGTGTGAAACGCATTACCTGGAGTGCTATTTTACCATTGATGTAGTGTGGGGAGTCTTACTTTAATATGTCTGAATAAAGGTGATGTTTTTAGGTGTGTGATCAACCAGATTCTTCTCTTCTTATGGAAGCAACTTCCGCTTTCAATGCGAAACATGTCATTACTTTCACAACTGCAAATCTTGTAGTGCTTCAATATGTTTTCCAACCCCTGTATATCCTAATTTATAAACACATTTTATTATGCACATGATTGCCCCATTCTAAATATGCACACCCTTGGTAAAAAAAAATTTCATTGCTCGCATCAGCAGTGGTGAAAATAGTACTAACAGGAAAGCCTCATAGTGTGATTTGGGGATGATAAATTATATATATTTTTTCATTGCCCTGGTATATTACCAGTCAGGTGTGCAGATTATTTTTCATCCAATTGATGGGTTAAATTGCAACAGCTCTCACAGTGCCAGGTCGGTACTAATGACACAGGCAAGCGGAAGCAGGCGCACAGTAAAAATCAGCCAACATATGTTTATTGGAAATATTAAACTTCCATGTACACTTTAATAATATTAGAGCTTAGGGCTGCATTCTAGTCAGTTACATGATTATGATGTGCTATTTTACAGTAACCACACACTTAACCCATAAGATCTCTTAGTAGTTTGTTGTTTCCATAAAGGCTTAGAGCTACCAATAATCCTAAATATATAGGCTGATACGTATTCTTCTACCTATTTTTGGTAAAAAAAAATCACAATAAGCGTTTATCGGTTGGTTTGTGCAAAATTTATAGTTTACAAAATAGGGGATAGTCTTATTGCATTTTTATAATTTTTTTTTTTTTTTTACTACTAATGGCGGCTATCAGCGTTTTTTTTCATGACTGTGACATTATGGCAGACACTTCGGACAATTTTGACACAATTTTGGGACCATTGTCATTTTCAAAGCAAAAAATGCATTTAAAATGCATTATTTACTGTGAAAATGACAATTCCAGTTTGGGAGTTAACCACAAGGGGCGCTGATGGGGTTATGTGTGACCTAATGTGTGTTTACAACTGTAGGGGGGTGTGGCTGTAGATGTGACGTCATCGATTGTGTATCCCTATAAAGGGGATCACACGATCAATGACGCCACCACAGTGAAGAACAGGGAAGCCGTGTTTACACACGGCTCTCCCCGTTCTTCAGCTCCGGGGACCAATCGTGGGACTCCAGCGGCAAACAGGTTCGTGGGTCCCACGGTCCCGGTCACGGAGCTTCGGACCGGGTCAGAGGCGCGTGCTGCGGGCGCGCGCCAGCAATCCACGGCTGGGCACTAGCACAGGACGTACCTATACATGCATGTGCCCAGCCGTGCAATTCTGCCCACATAAACGTGCAGGAGGCGGTCCTTAAAGAGGAGTTCCACCCAAAAATGGAACTTCCTCTTAATCCACTCCTCACCCCCATACATGCCACATTTGGCATGTAATTTTTTTGGGGGGGGAGTGGGGGCTTCAGTAGGAGTGGGACTTCCTGTCCCACTTCCTGCTTCCGCCGAGGGGCTGATAAGGCGAGAGGCTTAATCGCCTTATTTCAGCCCCTCCCTGTAGGCGATGGCCTAGGACACTGACAGGTCCTAGGCAATCGCCTGTCCAATCAGCGGCTCGCGCATGCGCAGTGGGTGCCCAGCCGTGAAGCCGAAGGCTGTCACGGCTGGGTGCCCACAGTCGGGATGGAGACGCCGGCTGGGGAGGGGGGAGAGGAGCGGAGCCCCGGTCGGCGCATCGCTGGAACGCAGGAGCAGGTAAGTGAGTGTTTATTAAAAGCCAGCAGCTACACTTTTTGTAGCTGCTGACTTTTAATAAACACATTTTTTGGCTGGAACACCCCTTTAAGTGGTTAAGAAAAGCTTTTGCATCAGTGTCGGTAACATTACCAACACTGAATAGAGATTAGATTTTCGGTCCCCAAACCCCAAAAAATGGGGGACGGTTGGACTATTGCGATACAGGTAAGTAGATAGAATCAAATATAGAAGTACATTCCAGGAGAATGATCGAAATCAAAAGTATCCGCATCGAGTTTCCCCAAATCCAGGGCTTTTTTTCAGCGGGAGCGCGGGGGAACGCAGCTCCGGCACCTCTAGCACTGAATGTATGTGATGTGAAGGGGTGCTGGGTTGTGATACAGTGTCTATTGCTACTGGGGGATATAGTGTTGCTGTAATGGACGTATTTTTGCAAGGGGAGGATCTATTGTAGCTCAGGAGGTATATTTTTGCTGACGGAGCATCTATTGTTGCTGGGGTGGGTCTTATGTTCCTGGGAGAGTCAGTTATTGCCTGGAGGGATCTACTGTTGAGCAAGAATTTTATTGTAGCTGACTGCTAGATGGTCTATCGATACTGTCTGTGGGGAGATCATTTGTTGCTGCTGGGGGTCTATTGTTGGGGTTTATTTTGTTGAGGGAGGTCTATTGTTGCCAAGGAACAATTGTTGCTGGGGGGTCTATTGTTTTTGGCTACAGGGGATCTCTTTTACTGCTTTTCTTGTTATCATTAACAAATTAAAAGTGGCAGTACTGGGAGGTACGTAGGGGGTGGGACCAAGGAATGGTGCTCGGAGGTAGGTAGTTGTGAAGACCGGGTAACTCCAAAAAGGGAGAGTTCCTGCACCTATTCTCTGAGAAAAAAAGCCCTGCCCAAATCAATGGAAACTAAAATAATTTGTTCCGCATTGACTTCAATGGCATGCAATACCGCATGTGGCCAGAGGTGGGGGAATGCAGGAGAGCCTTGGGAACACTTGGAAAGGCACGAAGACAACTCGGCTGACCTCGGAAACCCCTCAGAAAGGCTCAGAAACACCTGGGAACTAAGTATTTCTGAACGGCTTCGCTCGACTCGGCTCCGCTCAGCTCCGGCACCCCCACACCTCAGGCCAAATGCGGTACTGCAGGCCCCATTAGCTTGAATTATGCTAATTTTGCGAGACATCACTCGCAAACCAAGTCAGAATTTTTTTTAAAAAGTTGCTCGTCTTTCAAAATGCTCATTAACCACGTTACTCATAAACCGAGGTTCCACTGTATATAGAAAGAATATAGGCTTTTATTAATACAAAACCAATAAAACACATATAATAATGTACAGTTTAAAAACATAGTGACAGACCATACATATCACCAGAATAATAGTCCCCAATGGGGGAAGATCAAAGTGAGATTAAGGGTCACGGAAAACATATGAACTAGTTTTGCGGCCCATTGCAGCTTCGTCAGGAGAATATCTGTAATTAATTGACAGTGAAACAATAACTGAACAGTTTGACAAACATAAAGGTACATTCAAACCTAACAAAGTAATAATTTATACATTGGGGAGCAAGGGTTGAGCTGCTTACCTAAAACCCCACCAGTCAAGAAGACCAGGTGTCACCAGTCAAGGTCTCCCGCAAATGTACTTTGATTCTATCTACTTACCTGTACCGCCAGGATTATGGTACTATTAATTTAGTAGTAGTACTATTAATTTAATACACTACATATGTTTCCTTAGAGGCTATACTTTAAATTAACATTACCAACACGTGTGCAATTTCAAGTAGTTCTTACTACTGCCATTAAAGGGAATCTGTTGCTTTGGCAGCAACAGATTCTTAAACACCAGTTCTCAAATAAGGAATTATGAACAATTCTAAGCTGGCATATGAAGATACGCCAGTGCTTAAAGGAAGGCATGTCTGTGCTAAGAAGCTGTCATGAGTGTGACAGCTTCCCTCACAGGGCTCTATCCTCAGCCTTATTCAGCAGTGGGTGGATTTGAAAGCCGCTATTAGACTTACTAGCAGCTGTGAATCTGCTCACTGCCATGCACTGTCAATCAACAGTAATACATCAGTTTCCCATCAAGCTGTGCCCACCCCTAGTACAAAATACCTCATGAATGTGCCTGTCAGTGTGATGGGTGCAGTCAGGGCTGAAACCTGGGGGGGGGGGGGCGGCAGGGGGCCTTCCCCCGGGTGAGGCATCTAGGGGGGCATCTGTCACCCCCACCTGCACTGGGAAGTGCTTCACTGAGGGTGTCCCTGATGTCCGTTGCATAACTTGGCAAACACCAGAGAACCAAATAGGAGGGAGACTGTACAGACGCACTAGCGCTGAATCACTCAGGTCATCCTCCTAACAGCGCAATAGAAGGCATTCCAGAGCAGCGCTTAAAATGGATTTCCAGTCCCCCAAAAAAAACATTTTTAAAACCTGGAAAATAACATTTCTAACATGGCATATTTTATTGCGCTTTTACTTTCTTGAAAAATAATCTTTTACTTACAGATCTCAGAAGCAGGCAGGTTCCATTTTGGCTGTGGGCATCTGAACCCGTTCTGTGTTCATTTCCTGGACTTTTGTGATGCCTGAGCGGTTGCTATAGCAATGTCGATTCATGTAACATACGGAGGGAGCTGGATCTTCTATGGGACTAGAGCCGTTTGAGAAGCGGGTGGGGGTTGCTGCTAAAGTTGTCAAGTGGGGGGGGGATTTGAGTGCTGCCGCCGAACGGGAAAAAAAGTTGTTAGGCGGAGGGTTGCTGCTGCTGCCGCCGAACAAGCATTTGTACGCCGCTACCTCGGACCTCTTCTTCCACCACTTGGAAATATGGTAGTGGGTGCTGTCAAGTCGTCACCTCATTTCCCCCCCCCCCCAGACAGCGGCCGTGTGGGAGGAGGCGAGCTGCGGGCTGTCAGAATGTTTCGTACTGCTCGCACCCTTTCTCCTGACATTAGCCATTCGCGTCGTCTGCATGTGAAAAGTATTAGCTAAGGCGATTGAATATAGAGAAAGTTTAGAAAATGGGTGGAACTCCGCTTTAAACATGGGAGAGCGTTTGTAAAACTGGAGGGCATTAATTAGGACATGGAGAGGGGTTTGTGTGCAGAAGGCCCTGGACTAGAAAGTTTGGGTTTGGTATGGCAAAAAATTGGAGTGCATGGTGTTCTGTGCATCCCTGTGCAGGCAGTCCAGTCAAAGTCAATTGGGATGCAGCAGCTGTATGGATATAGTCTAATGTCAAAATTTGATATGCAGACAGAAAGGAATGCATATATGCGAATGCACAGTGTCTGCATTCAGATATTTGCACCCACTTCTATAGTTGAAGCTCTCTGGTGGATGCAGATGCAGCAAAATGTGTCTCAGCATACAGGTGAAACTCGAAAAATTAGAATATCGTGCAAAAGTTCATTTATTTTACTAATGCAACTTAAAAGGTGAAACTAATATATGAGATAGAATTAGAGAAATTTCCTGAAGCGGGATGTTGTATGGGACTTTGATGATGCACAATGGAAAATATAACAAGCTAGAATAATAATAATAAATAATATATAAATAAATAATATATAATAAATTATTATTCGAGCTTGTTATATTTTGCATTGTGCATCATCAAAGTCCCATACAACATCCCGCTTCAGGAAATTTCTCTAATTCTAAGCCTCTCAGGGACATTGATGCATCTGGACTCCATCATTTAATAGTGCTTGCTCTATATTTCACATATACTAATAAATGAGATGGACTGTAAAGCAAGATAGTTCAAGCCATGATTTGTCATAATTGTGATGATTATGGCTTACAGCTCATGAAAACCCCAAATCCATAATCTCAGAAAATTTGAATATTACATCCAATCAATAAAACAAGGATTGTACATAGAACAATATCGAACCTCTGAAAAGTATAAGCATGTCTATGTACTCAGTACTTGGTTTGGGCCCCTTTTGCAGCAATTACTGCCTCAATGCGGCATGGCATGGAAGCTATCAGCCTGTGGCACTGCTGTGGTGTTATGGAAGACCAGGATGCTTCAATAGCGGCCTTTAGTGGTGTTTCAAAAGGTTGGCTGAACCATAGACAGATTCAGGTCTGCATAGGTGAGTATGTTGTGTGGGTGGATAAGGGATGGCATTTACCTTGTCCTGGCTTTACTACCACACTATGGTCTGGTTTTGAGAATACAATTATCTTTAGCTGACTCATAGACCTGCATTGTGAAGAGAAGCAAAACTATTGTGTAGCCCCGCAAACCAGTAAGTAGAGCCTATGTAAAGAACCAAATTGGGTGCCCCTATGTACATGAGTTGAAAGGTTTCTTGATATAGCGCAGTCTTACCCCGAAGGGTCCGACATACTTGACTAGGGCCAATTTAGATGTGAGCCAATTAACTTACCAGCATGTCTTTAGAGAGTGGGAGGAAACCCATGCAGGCACAGGGAGAACATGCAAACTCCAGGCAGATGGTGTTGTGGTCGGGATTTGAACCAGCAACCCTTTTGCTGCTAGGTGAAAGTGCTAACCACTACATCACTGTGCTGCTTGTACATAATGTACAAACTATACTTACATCTGAGGTTTAAAACATTATGAAACACTGAAACATTATTAAGATAAAGCTACCCCCTGTCATGTCCATATCTAAAAAAAGCATGGAAAGATCATATATTTCTGTTATTACTAGAAGGAAAAACTACTATGTGGCAAACAGGAATAGACATGTTTTTTCAAGGTTTAGATTTTTGGGGGAATATTCATTAGACTTGCTTCTGTGTAGCCTCTACTTGCTTCATGGATTTGAATGATTACTCCCATGGTGTTAGTCACAGTGTCACTTCCTAAAACCTTTTTATCCCACAAATATTATTATGACACATTCCTGTAACAGCATACCAGAAAAATCTGTAATAAATGAAATATGCAAGACAATTAATCTGAGATATGTAGTGAAGTAGTATAGTGGAATATTACAACAAGAGAAAGTTATAGAAAGGGTCCCCAAGTATCCCATGAAATAATTGGTTTCAATGTACATAGAGGTCAGGATTTTTCCTGAGGTGGGGGTCAAACCACTTTATTGGCCACAATGGTCGCTGACATCTTGGGACTTGGCATAGATGTCCTGTCCGCTAAAATGCATCACCCTAGGATAATATAACCTGCAGCATCCACGGATAGAGTTCCTGGTTATTTTACCAACCACTATGGTGTTCTGTGTACGCTTCGGCCTACCATTATAAAGTTGCAAGAAAAAGTAGTGCTGAACTTTCTCCATTTATAGACAATTTGTCTTATTGTGGACTGATGAACAGCAAGGCTTTTGGAGATACTTTTACTTTTAACCCTTTCCAGCTTTATGCAAGTCAACAATTCTTAATCGTAGGTCTTCTGAGAGCTCTTATGTGCGAGGCATCATTCACATCAGACAATGCTTCTTGTGAAAAGCAAACCCAGAACTGTTGTGTGTTTTTATAGGGCAGGGCAGCTGTAACCAACACCTCCAATCTCATCTCATTGATTGGACTCCAGTTGGCTGACACCTCACTCCAATTAGCTCTTGGAGATGTTATTAGTCTAGGGCAGCCTTTCTCAACCTTTTTTAGGGAACCCTAAAAATAATTTTCAGGTCTTGGGGAACCCCTGATGAAACCCATTCATTGGGGGTCAGTGGGAACAATGCCCCTTTTTTTTACAGTAGTGGTAAGAATGCCCCCCTTACAGAAAACTATGAAGATCATTGGTGTAATACCACTGGCTCCTCCAAGGGGAATTGGCTCAGAACTATGTAGGCACCATCAAACAGGAGGTAAATCAGCCACAGCTCAAGGAACCCCTAGCCACCTCTAGAGGAACCCTAGGGTTCCACGGAACCCTGGTTGAGAATGGCTTGAGAATTCTTTGTGTGTTATTAGTTTAAGCAGACTGTGATTGTCTATTGTTGTGACTTAGATGAAGATCAGATCACATTTTATGACCAATTTGTCCAGAAATCCATATCATTCCAAAAGGGTTCACATACTTTTTCTGGCAACTGTACTGTATAAACTAAATTTAGAACCCTATCAGGGAAAGTGGGATCATCTCATAATGGTCATGACATAAAAATCTAGGAGCAAAGCTTATAGATCCCATCCCCAAAGTCTCTGAGATATGTAGGAAACTATACAGGTGGTTTGGTTTTCCATTATCCCCCAAAATAAATATGTGGTTCATGATATATACAGTATATACATACATGCATATATATTATACGCAGCACATAAATACCTTGCTTTTTATGTCACTGAGTTTTCATGCCCTTACAATAGCTTGATAAACTGATCAGGAAAATAATTGGTACTTTTACAGAAACCAGTCATCCTTCTGTATTACAAACCAGCTGCTTAGTCCCCGGCCAACTTGTGGTACACTGTAAATGATATCTGAAATTAATTGAGTTATATAATAATATTAACTTTAAGACCTGGGGGAAGTAAGGACATGTGGGTTTCTGCAGGTTGCTTCCATATGCATATTAAATAGTATAACTAATGAGCGCAACCTCCATTATTTCAAAATACTCAAATGAATATGCCTTATCACCCAGGCTATAATGCCACTAACACTTTATCGGTGTGTTCGCTTCCAACCACCATGTAAATCCACTAAATATATATATAAATAAGTGCAGCACAACAGGTACGTGAATGAATACACACAAATAAATAATAATTAAAATTGCAATAAAGTGTACCACATAATAACATAAATGTGAAGTGTCCTCCACTAAACTTATGTACACAAATACCCTAAAATATTGTGAGCGAAGTCCCTTAAAGCGGAGTTCCAACCAAAAATGGAACTTCCGCTTAATCCACTCCACACCCCCTTACATGCCACATTTGGCATGTAATTATTTTTTTGGGGGGGGGAGTGGGGGCTTCAAGCATGTTCGAATTCCTGCTTCCGCCGAGGGGCTGGTAAGGCGATTAAGCTTAATCGCCTTATTGCAGCCCCTCCCCTAGGCGATCGCATGGGACACATGACAGGTCCCATGCGATCGCCTGTCCAATCAGCGGCGAGCCGGGAGGGGGGGAGAGGAGCGGAGCTCCGGTCGGCGCGTCGCTGGAACGCAGGAGCAGGTAAGTGAGTGTTTATTAAAAGCCAGCAGCTACACTTTTTGTAGCTGCTGACTTTTAATCAACACCATTTTTGGCTGGAACTCCCCTTTAATAATTGTGAAAACCACTGTGTACTACTGTGACAATTCTTCCATCTTCACAGTGCTTCTGGTGTCCCACCACCGAGAGGTGAAGTGCTTGCTCACCTCAAATATCTGATCCCACCACAGAGTCAAATATGCCTTTGACAAATTCCTCCTATGGGGAAAACAGCAAGATCTCCATGTCTTCCCATCTGGGGTATAACTGCCACCTTTCCCTCTTCAGTTAGCAGCATGTAATATAGCATAAAACAAAGTAAAATCACCATAGTTCTCTCTATTTCCCCACATTTATTGAAGTTAAATAGGATTAAAAACACTAACAAAAAAATAACGCTGACACTGGTGAATGCTGTGTAATGTTACGGGCTTCGGCTCCTCCCACCTATACAAGTTGCACCCTCCATTTAGGCTTCCTCAGTAGTGGATAATATTTTTATCCAACACTGCCATATCCTTCAGGGAACCCATAAGCAATATACAGAGTTTCCAGGCTGTGTGCACATGTCTAATGTTTTCCCACCACAATGGACAGCATCAGAAGAGAGTTAGGTATTGCAGTGAAAGATGATTTTTTTTTAAGCACTGCTTTTCTATTTATTTTTTATTTTAGTTCAAAGTAGAGTTGGGCTCAAAGGCAGCAGGATACATAGAGGCTTTAGGTTTGGCTTACTGAACCTGAACTGCTATCAATAGTGCTGCTAAAGTGTTCAGTGCTTCTACAAGCTCAGGGGAGTATGTTGAGACATACAGTAAAGGGGGGGGGGGGGATTGTCAGCTGCTATTCCAGATAAGGCAGCAATTCTACAAATTCTAAGTCAAAGCCTTGCATACTTATTTCTTGTATGGGCCAGATTCAGGAAAGGTTACGCTGGCGGATCGAGTGATCCGCCAGCCTAACTGTGGCTTTGAGCCGGCGTTTCTGTTTTCTGTAACCAGAAAACAAGAAACGCCGGGTTGAAGTTCCGATGCGAGCAGCGTAACTGAGTTTCGCCATCGCATCGTTACTTCAACTTAAAAATGGCGCCGGGGGCGTTCCCGCCGATTTACGCTCAAAAAATATGTTAATGAGCGGAAATCGGCAATTCACGATCGAAATCCGGCGCGACGCAATGACGATACGACGTTTCCGGACGGGATACGCGGCGCATAGATATACCTACATGGGGTTGGAGTATCCTATGTTAGGTATAGGCGTCGTCATCGCGTCGGGAAAAAAAAAAAAAACGTCGCTTGCGTAAAACGGTCATGAATGGGAATGTGACGTCATTGACGTTCATTCACAGATTTTGGAGCATGCGCACGGGGATGTTTTGACACTCGACGCATGCGCAGTACGTTGGCGGCGGGATCGCGCGTAGTTAGCATACTACACGCCCCGTACCCGCGACATTTGAATTCCGCCGGCTCATTTGTGATGCGCTGCCGCAACTTTAGGAGCAAGTGCTTCGTGAATGACAGCACTTGCTCCTAAAATTTCGGCAGCGCAACGCAAATCAGAAGCGTTACTCCAGAGCAAAGATGCTCTGGAATACGTGAATCTGGCCCTATGTATTTTCCTGGAGGGGGGGGTTCGGGCCTGGTCACTTATGGCCCTACAAATTTTTGTTCTATCGTATGAGAATTTTCATAACTTTAGTAACCTCTTCATTTTCAATATGAGATTGGCATGCAAAATAAAATGGATGATCATTCATCCAATAATCTCATTGTGTGTACCAGGCATAAGAGAGAAACAATTAGGCAGTATTCCATAGTGAGTTGTAGGTGTGGCAAAATTGCAGTGGAAGGGGCCTAATTTTAGAAATAGGGGGTTGCTGATCACTCAGTTCTTGGTCTGTCACTCCCTGCTCTGCCCCTCCAGCACTCACTGGAGCGCTGGGCTGTGGAGGTGGTGGGATTGGCTAGCTCAGGCCCTCAGAGCCGTACTGATAGGCTGGGCCAGCTGCCAATCAGGCATCTGGGTGGATCCTGATATTATTTTGTGGCTTTGTGACGTCAGTTGACATCAGGCTTTATACTGCTGTCAGCTGACACTAGATCACAGGAGAGTACAAATAAGTGCATTCCTGTGATCCATAAGAAATGTTTGGCCAAAAATGCTTTGGCCATACTTCTCTTTTAAAATCGAATTCCAGCCAAAATCTAACTTTTCTTAAAAATGCAAACAGGCCTAACTTTTGGCTAGGCCTGCTTAAATTTGCCTGCACTGACAAAAATCTCAACTATAGCACACTATTTAAAGGGGTTGTAAAGGTTTGTTTTTTATTTTCTAAATTGGTTCCTTTAAGCTAGTGCATTATTGCTTCACTTACCTTTTCCTTCGATTTCCCTTCTAAATGTTTTTTTCTTTATCTGAATTTCTAATTTGCTGTTCCTCTTCATCAAGCTTGCCCCCATCATCTGAGCTGTTCTGGCTGGGGGTTAGTCAGCCAGAACAGCTTACTGAGGAGGAACAGAAAGTGAGAAATTCAGACAAAGAAAACAAAGAAAAAAAAACATTTAGGCCCGGATTCCCAGACATCGGCGCATATTAATTCCGCCGTAGCGTATCTCTTTTATGCTACGCCGGCGCAGCACGGAGAGGCAAGCATGGAATTCACAAAGCAAATGCTCCCAACTCTGCGCCGGCGTAGCGTATATTTCGTAGGCGTAAGCCGGCGTAAGTGGGCTGGAAGTGGGCGTGATCCATGTTAATGAAGCGTGACCCCATGCAAATGATGGGCCGGGCGCCAGACAAGTACTTAAAATGAACTGTGCATGCGTCGGGACATGGACGTATCCCCGTGCGCATGCGTACAACCACGTCGAAACAACTGCCTAAGATACCCTGGATCACTGTGTATGCCGTGAACATAACCTACGCCCAGCCAGACCCACATCGGCCCATATTCACAGACATCCAACGTAAAATACGTAGGCTTGTGTTCCCTGGTCCATACCTTTGCATGGGTTGCGCCTGATCTATGGGGAATAACTTTACGCCGAACGTAAAACTTACGCAAACCGCTTAAATAATGCACCGGGCGCAAGTACGTTCGTGAATCGGCGTATCTCCCGCATTTGCATATTTGAATAGAAAATCAATGGGAAAGCCACATGCGTCCAGCGTAAATATGCGCCCACTCTACGCTGGCGTAGGCAAGTTACGTCGGTGGGATGAAGTCTGTTTTTAGGCGTATCTTGGTTTGTGGGTCCGGCGCACAGATACGACAGCGCATATTTGTACATATGCGGCATATCTGGAGATACGCCGGCGCAAGTGCTTTGTGAATCCGGGCCACTGAAGGTAAATCGAAGAAAAGGGTAAGTGAACCAACAATGCACTAGCTTAAAGGAACCTATTTAGAAAATAAAAAACAAACTTTTACCACCCATTTAATCTGAGGGTGCTACACATGTGTAAATTCACTTTCTGTTGACTGCCTCTGCTGCAGGTCTGTTCCAAACATCAACTACTCTTAAGCCCTGTACACACGACCTGACAGGAAAACTGCGAGGAAGCATGCACACAGCCGGGATTCCCGGCCAAAAGCTCTCCCCGCAGTTTTTCTGGCAGGGGCTTGTGCATGGGGCTTCAGTAAAACAAGGTTGTGTCACACATCCTCATTTAGACTATATGTAATAATAAAAAAATACAGCGGTTTAAGTAATTCTGCATCATTTCCTTGAGAATTGTTCCAAGAGCTCATGGCACACATCATTCTGCAATCTTATCTTGAAAAGAGCAGTGAGCTTAATAAAAACACATCTCCCTGTCCCAGAATTTTCAGTATACTTGCTTATCATATAATGGAACATAGATTAAAAATGAGTTTCCCCAGTTTACGCAAAGGGTTTGAGTTTCTCATTCAGTGACCTTACATTTCCCATTTACTTGACATCATTGACTGAACTCATTCTTGCACAACATTATTCCGGTCTTCCTCTATTAAAAAATGTTTTGTTATTAATGTCTATTTCTGACAGACTGCTAACAGCTGTGTACAGCATAGTGAAAAGACTTGGAGGCTGAGGACGATATGCAATAGAAAGGGTCGGTCTGCACAAAAGCAATCATTCAGTTTTGTATCTTGATACTAGACTTAAGCCCTGTACACACGATCGGTTTGTCCGATGAAAACAGACCGATGGACTGTTTTCATCGGACAAACCGATTGTGTGTGGACCCCATTGGTTTGTTTTCCATCGGTGAAAAAAAATAGAACATGTTTTAAATTTTTCCTATGGATTAAAAAACGATTGTATGTCCATCGGTCAAAAATTAATGCATGCTCAGAATCAAGTTGACGCATGCTCGGAAACATTACCCTTCATTTTTCTCAGCTTGTCGTAGTGTTTTACGTCACAGCGTTTTGGCACGGTCGGATTTTTGACTGATGGTGTGTAGGCAAGACTGATGAAAGTCAGCTTCATCGGATATCCGACGGAAAAATCCATCGGATTAGATTCCATCAGATATCCGATCGTGTGTACAAGGCTTAAGACTACAGTAAATTTTAGGTGTAAAATAAATAAAAAAATCTAAGTTTGGCAGGGAGTCATCAGTTTACCCTTTCACTGCTGGAGATTTTTTTTTTTTTTTGCACACATTTAAAAAATATCAGGCCTGAAGATTCGTTAAAACTTCCCAAACATTATATATTTTCTGAAAGCAGAGACCCTGGCAAATGAAATAATGGTAGTTCCAAATTTGTATAATAAACCAACAGTTTATCGAGGGCAAATTGTCAGTATAAGATACATTTAAAGTGATTGTAAAGGCAGAAGGTTTTTAACGTTATTGCATTCTCTGCATCAAGGTAAAAAAAACTTCTGTGAGGGGTGGGGGGGCGGGGCGTTAAACTGCACTTCATGTGTCAATGGACACAGAGAGGCTTGAGCCCAAAGGTGTGCCACAATAAGAAGCAGCTTCCTATGGTGACACAGAAGAGGAGGAGCCAGGAGCACCAGTGGGGCTTCTGAGGAAAACCATTGCACAGAGCAGGAAAAGATAACATATTTGTTATTTTAAAAAAAATGTTTAGGTTTACAATCACTTTAGGTTAATTTTAGGGAAAATAAATACTTTTACCAATTTTGGTAAATTGGAAAAGATGAGATTGCATTGAGTAATTAGATGAAAAACACATCAAGCTTTAAAATTGCATGTGTCTCTGAAACATCAACAAACTTTGGAACCCAAAATTTTCCAAATGTGACACTTTAAAAGCCCCTACAGGTCATCTGTTTAGCATTAACCATTAATATTGGACCTAAAATGATTGCTCTCACTCTTGCTTGTGCATCGATATGTAACATGTTTAGCGCACTCAGCGTTTGCATACATAGGCTCCCTTAATGTGTGTGCTTACGTTCATATATGTATGTACATGGGGCAGTGTAAAAAATAATTCTCTTTAATTGTTTGGGTGCAATTTTTTTACACTTTGTCTATTTAACTTTATTTTATTTTTATTTTTTTGGCAATTACTTTATTTCTCAAATGCACACAGAACAGTCAAACCATTTACAAATAAAGGCATGTCATTTGAAATGATCACATAAGAATACAGTATACAGTACATCAAGCACAAAAGCAATAACCAGACACAGGGTGGTGTAAACACATAGGGCAAGATTCAGTAACAGTTACACCGGCGTATCAGTAGATACGTAGATCAGTAGATCAGTAGATACGCCGGCATAACTCTGAATCTGCGCCAGCGTATATTTTAGCGTATTCTCAAAGTGAGATACGCTTAAATATTGTTAAGGTACGACCGGTGCAAGTCTCCTACGCCGGCGTATCTTAACTGCATTTTTACGCTGGCCGCTAGGGGCGTTCCCGCTGATTTACGTCTAGAATATGTAAATCAGCGAGATACGCCTATTCACGAACGTACGCCCGGCCGACGCAGTGAATTTATGTTGTTTACGTAAGGCGTTTTCCGGCGTAAAGAAAAAACACCAATAGGATGGCGCATCCTATGTTAAGTATGGACGTCGGGACCGCGTCAAATTTTTCATATTTTACGTCATTTGTGTAACTCGTCCGTGAATGGGGCTTTACGTCAATTACGTTCACGTCGAAACCAATGCATCTTAGCTTCATAATTTGGAACATGCAGACTGGTATACGTCGACGGACGGTGCATGCGCAGTAAAAAAAAAACGTAAAAAACGTGGGGTCACAACACATTTAAATAAAACACACCCACCTCATCCACATTTGAATCACCTGGGCTTACGCCAGCCCATTTACGCTACGCCGCCGTAACTTAGCTTGGTGAATACAGCATTTGCCTCACTAATTTACGGCGGCGTAGCGTATCAGTGCTACGTGAATCTGGCCCATAGACATTTGTAACCAGGAAGATATCCAGACTTAACTTTATTTTTCATCACATTGGGGACCAAAAGTCCCCTATGTGTTTGCATTCTGTTCAGACAGATTCTCTTTAATGGAATATCTGGGGTCCATTTGATCCATGATGTCTCACCTGCCTTCTACTGAAGCTAATGGAGCTCAAATCGAGAGGCCGGGGAAAGTGACAGCTGAAACGGCAAGAGACATAAAGCACTTTGCTACTATGTTCATTATAGCTAGGGGAGATCAGCAAAAGGATGTTCCTTGGCTACCCTCTGACATTCACCTAGGGGTCCTGGACCCACAGGTAGGACAGTAGAAAAACCGTGAATGAGAACAGTTGCACTAACATTGAAGCGGTTGGGCAGAGGTACAGCTAATAGGTTACTTCCACCTGACATATTTTCTTTAAAAATAACAGACATGTTATACCTAACTGCTCTGTGCAGTGGTTTTGCAGAGAAGCAGGCCAGATTCCTCCTCTCGGGTCCTTGGCTGGAGCTCCTGGCTCTTGCCTCCTGTTGAGTGCCCTCACAACGAGCAGCTTGCTATAGGGGCACTGGAGCTGAGCCGCAGCTCCCTGTGTCCATTCAGACAAGGAGCCATGGTTCGGCCCCACCCCATCTCTCTTCTCTTTGGCTAACTGACTTTGATTGACAGCAGTTGCTGTGTTTCAGCCAAGCAGGAGGAAGAGTCCCGGACAGCCGAGTTACTCGTGCACATTGCTGGATTGAGATGGGGCTTAGGTGAGTATTATGGGGGCTGCTGCACATAGAAGGCTTTTTATCTTAATGCATAGAATGCATTTGGATAAAACCATTATGTCTTTACAATCACTTTAAGTTATACTTAAAGATAGAGCTATTTATAGGGTTATCCCTATACAAGTATCGGTATCAGGACTGATACCGAGCATTTGCGGGAGACTCCTGGGATGTATGACATCATTTTGGCCTAGGCAAGAAACCAGAAAACAGTTGAAAAAAATTAAACAAGTAAATGTATTATATCTTTCTATCTATTTTACTAATGCTAGCAGCGTAAGGTAAAAAAAATAGTTAATGTTGATTGAGAGTTAAGTTCCACTTTAATGATTAGGAAATGTGGGGAAATTAATGAAACTATTACATTGTAAACATAATATGTGTCTTTCCTCTACATCCTTTCTGTGGTTGGAATTCTGGAGTCATTTATTAGTGGCTAAACAAGTCATTCTGTATGTCTGCATGCTATATATCTGACTGTGCAATCTGCTATAAAAAATGCTTTAGCTGGAAACATTTAAACCTGTTTTATTTATTAGGGTGATGTTTTCAATAGTGATGAAACACTACCAACTTAAAGTTGTATTAAACACAAATGAAAATATATTATATTGTAGCTTACCAATTCTAAGATATGGTGGCTGGATTCATTTTCTTTTTTATACTTTTTTTCTTTCTGTTTACTGGTTGGCCCTTCCAATAAACCTTTTATTTGTAACTTCCTTTTACGGACCAAGCTGTCTAAAAAAAATGGTAGCAGTTAGAGGGTTGAGACAAAGGGCCAGATTCACATACACTTAATATTGCGCTGCGTAATCGAAATACTCTACGCTGCCGTATTTTACCAGGCTCTACACCGAATCCTGGTAGATTTTTGCCCGTACGCTACGGCGGCGTAGTCTATTTCTCGCCGCGTAATCGAAATACGCGATTAGGGGGCGTGAAGCATTTAAATTAAGCGCGTTCCCGCGGCGATCGAACTGCGCATGCTCCGTTCAGAAATTTCCCGCTGTGCATTGCGCGAAATCACGTCGTTACGTCATTCGTTGTTTGAGTAGCGTCGTTTACGAACATTCCTATTCCCGGACGACTTACGTAAAAAATAATAAAAGACGTCGGAAAACGTAGAAATTCGACGCGGGAACGACGGCCATACTTAACATGGGCTGTCTAATATTAGAGCAGCAAAAAGCTGGTATAGTGTTACGCAAATAAAAGATGACTAAAGGTGCCGTAAGAGATTGCGATTGAAGATCGTAATTTCAGGGATCGCCGGCAAAAGCTCATTTGCATACCCCGACGCGGAAAACGACGGGAAGTCCACCCAGTGGCCGCAATTTTATTGCAGCGTAGATCCGTAGGCGTACGAACACGTAATCCAGTCGAATTGAAGCCCGCAGCCATCTATTCATGGTTTGAGGTTTTCGACTAGCTAAAAAACGCGAGTAATTTGAAATTACTCCAGTCTAACACCAGTTAGACAGGCGTAATGGCTCTGTGAATCTGGCCCAAAATATTTACCACTGGCAAGGGTGCTTACAATGATCAGTTTTTATTTAAGTAAAACCTTTATGCCAAAAGGGGGAAAAAAAAGTTCTTGCTTAAAAAAGTATTTTCATCGAAAGACTTGGACTGCCCAGAGGGATGTTCCCTTCTCCGCCCCTTCTTTTGCCTGCTTGATTGGTATAGGTGAGTACAGTGCTGAAGGTGGGCACAGAGCCAAAAGTTTACATGCACTGTATCTCCACTGGAAAAGGGGGTACTTCATGGATGGAATGGTAGAAGCTTCAAAAAGATGGACAGCCGCACTCCAAAAAAACTCAATAGAAAATGCACTGCAAAAAAGCAGCAAACATTGGAGAGGGGTCAGAGTGCTGGGGGGATATCTGGTGTTTAGAGGGGTCAGAGTGCTGGGGGGATATCTGGGGTGTAGAGGGGTCAGAGTGCTGGGGGGATATCTGGGGTGTAGAGGGGTCAGAGTGCTGGGGGGATATCTGGGGTGTAGAGGGGTCAGAGCGCTGGGGGGATATCTGGTGTGTAGAGGGGTCAGAGCGCTGGGGGGATATCTGGTGTGTAGAGGGGTCAGAGTGCTGGGGGGATAGCTGGTGTGTAGAGGGGTCAGAGTGCTGGGGGGATATCTGGTGTGTAGAGGGGTCAGAGTGCTGGGGGAATATCTGGGGTGTAGAGGGGTCAGAGTGCTGGGGGGATATCTGGGGTGTAGAGGGGTCAGAGTGCTGGGGGAATATCTGGGGTGTAGAGGGGTCAGAGTGCTGGGGGGATATCTGGGGTGTAGAGGGGTCAGAGTGCTGGGGGGATATCTGGGGTGTAGAGGGGTCAGAGTGCTGGGGGAATATCTGGGGTGTAGAGGGGTCAGAGTGCTGTGGGGATATCTGGGGTGTAGAGGGGTCAGAGTGCTGGGGGAATATCTGGGGTGTAGAGGGGTCAGACTGCTGGGGGGATATCTGGTGTGTAGAGGGGTCAGAGTGCTGGGGGAATATCTGGGGTGTAGAGGGGTCAGACTGCTGGGGGGATATCTGGTGTGTAGAGGGGTCAGAGTGCTGGGGGAATATCTGGGGTGTAGAGGGGTCAGAGTGCTGGGGAGGCAAGAATCTAGCAGATATAATATATGCACAGGACAACTTTGTTATTTTATGTATGTCAAAAACTGAAATGATATGCATGGAAAAATTGGTCTGTGGTTGTCGTTGGCGCCTTCACACCGCAACCCTATACGAGGTACTCTTGATAAAAGCAAGAATTTACCTTGCTGTTAAATTAAAATGATATGCACCCCTCGAACAGGTGCAGAAAATGTGGTCTTTGGGTGTTAATTGTCCCCATGAAACCTACACCAAAAACATTCTTCCAGATAAAATCAACACCCACAAAGCTAGGCAGCCTAGAAGTGCTGCAGAAATTCCACATCCCAAAAACCTTTAATGAGCGACATCGTGACTGCGACATTATGGCAGACACATCGGACACTTTTTTTTTTTTTTATTATTATTTTTTTTTATTTCAAAATTTGCGTTACAGATTTTACATTTCATATCTTCCAAATTAATTACAGTTGTTACACATACAGAGGGTAATGGTGGATAGGAGTCCCCCCCTTTTCCCTCCACCATCCCCCCCCCCTCTTATCTGTTCACACAAGCTTTCTCCTTTTCCTTCTAACCTCCTTTAATTACCCGCCCTTCCCATCTCCCTGCTCCAGGGAGAAAAAAAAAAAGAAAAAGAGAAAAAGAGAAAAAAAAAAAAAAAAGGCATCCGTCCCCTGGTCGGCCGTCCCCCAACCCACCCCTCACCCCTCTCTGTACTTCACATAAGGGGCCCACGTCGAAAGGTACATCTCATCCTGGTCTTTCATTGCCATAGTCAAGTTCTCCATTTGTTGTATCTCTGCCACTCTAGCTAGCCATTGTGCTCTGGATGGAGGAGTTTTTTGTTTCCACAGGGCAGGGATACACGCCCTTGCGGCTATGATCAGATGTTTTATCAATGAATTCTTGTATTTTTCCACTGATATTGGGATATCCAATATTAAGACTGCCGATGGTCTACTTTCTAAATTAATTCCCGTAATCTCGTTAATTGTGCTCATTACCATCTTCCAGAATTCCTGTATCTTTTCACATTCCCAGAAAATATGTATTAAGGAGCCTTCCGCTTCATGACATCTCCAACAGACTTCTGATATCTGAGGGTATATACGATGTAACATTACTGGTGTTCTATACCATCTTGTTAGTATCTTGTAGCCTCCCTCTTCGTATTTACTTGCTATGGATGCTTTAAGCGTGAATCGTAGAATCCTATTCTTTTGTTCTTGTGTAAAAGTTAAACCCAGGTCTCTCTCCCATGCCTGTATAAATGTAAATTCCTGTGGTAATTCTAAGTTTATTAATATCGTGTAGATATAGGACAATGAGTGTCTTATTGAGTCCCCTTCTAAGCATATCTGCTCGAATTTGGACGGATTTCTAACTTCTATATACGTATTTGCCTTTTTCTGAAGAAATGATTCTAACTGCAGCAATCTAAGGAAATCTAATTCTGGTATAGTTTCTTTTTCGATCTCATTTCTTGTCTTTAAACGGTTATTTTTTGAGAAGTGGATGATCCTGCTAACACCCCTCTGCCGCATTGCAATAAATCTTGGGTCTATCAGTCCTGCTCGGAAAGCCTTAGTACCCAGAATCGGGGTTAGGGGACTTGGATATTTAGACATTGTCGTTTTTTTAAATATCTTTTTAGTAGTGCGTATAGTGGCACCTATCATTGAATGTTTCCTTTCTTCTGCCGTCATTCCGCTATCTGGAATCCATGCAATCCCTTCTAGTGGTACTTCTACTGTAGCTTGTTCCATTTTTATCCAGGGTTTTTTATTCCGCCCACACCATTCCACCACTTTGGCTAAGTGGGATGCTTCCTGATATTTTATCAAGTCTGGAAATCCAATCCCTCCTTCCCCCTTGGGTAATGATAGGATCGCCCTGCTTATCCTTGCTGGTTTCCCTGCCCATATACATTTCAGGAATCTTGTTCTAAGTTCTCTAAAAAAGCTTTGTGGGATCTTAATTGGTAGGGCTTGTATTAAGTACAAGATTTTTGGGAGCACGTTCATCTTTAGTATGTTTGTCCGCCCAAACCAGGTAAAAATTCCTTTGTCCCACCTCTCGAGATCTGATTTTATTCGTTTTGCCAATGTTATATAATTCAAAGCGAATAGTTTATTTAGATTCCCTGATATCTTGGTGCCTAGGTAGTTTATGTGGGAATTTGTCCATCTAAAATCAAACTGTGTTGTAATCTGCTCCGCTATTTCCGCTTTTAATTCTATACCCATTGCTTCTGTTTTCCCATAGTTGACTTTAAAGCGGTATTTCACCCTAAACATAATATCTCCCATGCGATCCAGCATACTGGCGTCAGCGCCAGTATGCTGTTTTTTTTTTTTTTTAATAGCACACTTACTGTATTATTGTAGAATTCCTTTTCTGTCCCCCGTGGTGGACGGCGCCAGTATAGCGCGTCACATCTTCCTAAAATACCCGATATGGACTCGGGTAATCTCGGCGAAAATGCGGCGCCTGCGCACAGACCTAGGAGCTGACTGCGCAGGCGCCGTATTTCTCCGAGTCCTACGGCTATGGCGCGTCACGCCCTCCGAAATAGGACTCGGAGAAATACGGCGCCTGCGCAGTCAGCTCCTAGGTCTGTGCGCAGGCGCCGCATTTTCGCCGAGATTACCCGAGTCCATATCGGGTATTTTAGGAAGATGTGACGCGCTATACTACAGCCGTCCACCGCGGGGGACAGAAAAGGAATTCTACAATAATACAGTAAGTGTGCTATTAAAAAAAAAAAAAAACAGCATACTGGCGCTGACGCCAGTATGCTGGATCGCATGGGAGATATTATATTTAGGGTGAACCTCCGCTTTAAAGTTAGATAATTTTCCATACTCTTTTATTTCTGCCAATAAGGGCGGTAATGAAATTACTGGAGATGTTATAAAAAAAATTAAATCATCTGCATATGCCGCTACTTTCTGTTCTTCATCTTTTGTTGTCACCCCTCTAATATTTATATTTGCTCGTATCTTACGTAGAAAAGGTTCCATAATCAGAACAAAGATTATAGGTGAGAGGGGGCAGCCTTGTCTTGTCCCATTTCGAATGTTAAATGATTCAGATACTTTACCTTCTATTTTAACTTTTGCGCTAGGTTGCGAGTATAAATTCATAAACCAGCTCATCATTCCTTCTTTTAGCCCTATGTGTTGTAGCGTTGCTTTTAGGAATGACCACTCCACTCGATCAAACGCTTTTTCTGCGTCGCTGGCTACTAGTATCATTGTCTTCTTTTCTTTATGTGTTAAATGTATCGCATTTACTACTCGTTGTATGTTTTCTCTCCCTTCTCTTCCCGGTATAAACCCCACTTGGTCTGGATGTATCAAATCTGGGATATATTCTATTAACCTTGTGGCTAGAATCTTAGTGAATATTTTTAGATCAACATTTAACAATGAAATGGGACGGTAGCTGGCACATTGCGAGGGGTCTTTCCCTTCCTTGGGAATCACTACTATATGCGCCGCTAATGTTTCCGCTGGGATTCCCTTTCCTTCTCTTAGGGAATTAAAGGCCTCTATAAATCTTTGTGCCAATTTGTCAGCATATTTCCTATAGTATGTTAAAGTGAATCCATCTGGGCCTGGTGCCTTGCCCAATTTTAATGCTTTTATTGCTTCTAGAAACTCTCCTGTTGCGATCGGCTCATCTAATTTTTTTGCTATATCCTCTGGTATTGTTGGCATCTGGGTGTCTTTTATATACTTCTTAGCTATTTCTATTTTCTCTTTTTCCTTCTCCACGGAGGGCTTGACCTCCAGTTGATATAATTTCTCGTAGTATTTCTTAAAACATCTCACGATCTCTTGAGGGGTATTAACCATTTCATCGTTAACTGACTTAATCTGTGTAATGTGATTTTGTCTCTGGACTTCTTTCATGGCGTTAGCTAATAATCTACCCGGTTTGTTCCCGTATTCATACATCGGACACTTTTGACACATTCTTGGGACCATTGTCATTTTTACAGCGATCAGTGCTACAAAAATTCACTGATTACTGTGAAAATGACACTAGCAGTGAAGGGGTTAACCACTAGGTGGCGATATAGGGGTTAGGTGTGCCCTAGGGAGTGCTTCTAACTGTAGGGGGGATGGGCTGTGTGTGACATGACACTGATCACCGCTTCCGATTACAGGAAGCTATGTTCACTGTCCTGTCACTAGGAATACTGGGGAAATGCTTGTTTACATAAGACATCGAGTCCGCGGGACACACGGTCGGAGTCACGGAGCTTGCGGTGGGTGCACACATCCACAATGCCGCTTCTTGAAGGGGATGTATACATTCGTTCATTTGCCTGCCTGTGTCATTCTGCCGACCTATATCTGCGTGCGGCGGTCGGCATGTGGTTAAAATTCATGTGTGTGTAACGGCAGGAGTCCCAATACTTTTGGTAATATAGTTTTTTATATATATATATATATTTATATATATATATATATATATATACATATATATTATATATATATATATATATATATATATATATATATATATATATATACACACACACACGCATGTGTGTTTGAACTTTGGGGTGCACACCCTAATGCAATAGGCTGCGCACGCCTATGACGCCTTATTAAAGGATGTTTTGACACCAGATAGATCTTCTCGGCTTCATAATGAGGTGCTAAAAAAAGCGCGTCTCTGGTGGGGGAATATAGGGAATACAGGACTCAAGTGAGTAAAACAGGGGGGAGGGGCTGGGGGGCCGGTCAGTGTGAGAAGTTTTTTCACCTTAATGCATAGGATGCATTAAGGTGAAAAAACATGAGAGTTTACAACTCCTTTAAGTGACTTTGAACATGTCGTGGTTGTTGGTGCCAGACAGGCTGATCTGAGTATGTCAAAAGCTTCTGATCTACTGGGATTTTCACTCACAACCATCTCTAGGGTTTACAGAGAATGGTCCAAAAAAGAGAAAATATCCAGTGAGCGGCAGTTGTGTGGACAAAAATGCTTTGTTGATATCAGAGGTCAGAGGAGAATGGGCAGATGATAGGAAGGCAAATGTAACTCAAATAACCTTAACCTCGTTACAACTAAGGCCCCATACACACGAGCGGACAGATTTGTTCAAATCTGTCCGTCCGACAGATTTGAACAAATCTGTCTGCTGGGATTTTGGTTTGCTCGCATGTACACACGAGCAAACCAAAATCCCCGCCAGCAGAGAGCGCGCTGACGTGTCGGTGACGTGGCGGTGACGTTGACGCCGCCACGTCACCGCACCAGGAAGTAAAACACTTCCGCGCATGCGCCTAATCCATTCGGCGGCGGTGCGGCGGGGGAGCGGGACGACATGTCTGCTGGTAAGTGTACTAACCAGCAGACATGTCGGGCGGACAGATTCCCACCCGATAGATTTCAAAGCATGCTTTGAAATCTGTCGGGTGGACAAATCTGTCCGCTAGCCCATACACACGATCGGAGATGTCTGCTGAAACGGTCCATCGGACCGTTTTCAGCGGACAAATTCGATTGTGTGTACGAGGCCAAAGGTATGTAGAATACCATCTCTGCATTTTTGAAGTTTTTATTGAAATAGTTGATTTCCAATTAGCTTTCTTTCATATGTTATGTTATGTTTATCAAAATATGAGGTGATCCAAAGTTCATTGTATATTACCAGGATGTGTTATGTGGGGGAGGGGTGGATTTCTCACTTTTTATACTTTGGATCACCTCATATTATGATAAACATAACATAACACATGATAAACATGTCCTAGCTAGATATGTAAATAACCTGTCACTCAAAGCAAGGAGAGAGAAACTGACTTTTTATTTAGACAGGTTTTTATCTGGTATTCTGTTCATTTTCACTGAACAATAAAAGAGGATTGATCGGAGCTGGATTAACTCTGTGTGGCAAGACTGGGCACAGATTATAGGAAATCTTATACTCTACATTGTGACATCAAAAATAAATAAATACATTTGGGTTTACATCCACTTTAACATTTCAATTTCGAGTTGATTACCTGTTTATGTAAAATATCTAATCTTCAGATATGTATAATTCCATCCAATTTATTATCATATACTTAATTAATATTACCATTTGTTGTAACTATTTATTACTAATTGTAACTGTCTTTATTATTTAATATTCAATGAACAAAATTGACAAAAATACCATCTCCGAACACACAACAGATTGAACCTTGAAGTAGATGGGTTACAGCAGCAGAATTACCACACCGGGTGCCACTCCTGTCAGCTAAGAACAGTAAACCGAGGCTACAATTCACACAGGCTCACCAAAATTGGACAATAGAAGTCTGGAAAAATGTTGCCTGGCTTGACGAGTCTCGATTTCAGCTGCAACATTCAGATTGTAGGGTGAGAATTTGGCGTAAACAACTTGAAAGCATGGATCCATCCTGTCTTGTATCAATGGTTTAAGCTGGTGGTGGTGTAATGGTGTGAGGGATCTTTTCGTGGCACACTTTGGGCCCCTTAGTACCAACTGAGCATCCTTTAAACACCACGGCCTACATGATTTTTATTGTTGACCATGTCCATCCCTTTCTGACTACAGTGTGCCCATCTTTTGATGGTTCCTTCCAGCAGAAAAATGCCAAAGCTCAAATCATCTCAAACTGGTTTCTTGAATATGACAATGAGGTCACTGTACTAACTAACTACCAATGGCTTCCACAGTCACCAGATCTCAATCCAATAGAGCACCTTTGGGATGTGGTGGAGGAGATTTGCATCATGGAAAGGCAGCCGACAAATCTGCAGCAACTGCGTGATGCAATCATGTCACTATGGACCAAAATCTATGAGGAATGTTTCTAACACCGAGGGGGGAGATGGAGAACTGTGCAGGGAGCTGTGTCGGCGCTGCCTGTCATATGACTCACAGCCAGGGAGATAGAGAGGAGGAGCCGCCACCGAGGACTAGTCTCGAGGAGCCTGCCTATGCTAGGAAACAGACTACTGAACTTAAAGTAAGCAGAACCTTTTAGAGCAGGTAATAAAATGGCTGGATTGGGGGGATGATGACTGAGGTGACCAGCACTTTATTGATAAAAAATGTCAGATAAAAAAATGTGTTATTTTAAATGAGCCATGCTTGCCATCTCTGACTGGAAAAAAAAACACATCAATTGCAGCCTCACTATGCCCGTCACACGCCGCCACTGTGCCCGTCACACGCCACCACTGTGCCCATCAAATGTAACCACTATGCCCATCACACGCAGCCACTGTGCCCATCACACGCAGCCACTGTGCCATGAATTGTCGACACTGTGCCCATCACACGCCGCCACTGTGCCCATCACACGCCACCACTGTGCCCATCAAATGTAACCACTGTGCCATGAATTGTCGCCACTGTGCACATCACACGCCACCACTGTGCCCATCACACGCAGCCACTGTACCCGTCACACGCCACCACTGTGCCCATCACACGCCACCACTGTGCCCATCAAATGTAACCACTATGCCCATCACACGCAGCCACTGTGCCCATCACACGCAGCCACTGTGCCATGAATTGTCGACACTGTGCCCATCACAGGCCGCCACTGTGCCCATCACACGCCACCACTGTGCCCATCAAATGTAACCACTGTGCCATGAATTGTCGCCACTGTGCCCATCACATGCAGCCACTGTGCCCATCAATTGCTGCCACCAGTGTGCCCATCAATTGCCACCAGTGTGCCCATCAATTGCCACCAGTGTGTCCATCAATTGCCACCGGTGTGCTGCCAGTTTGCCCCATCATTTGCCGCCAGTGTGCTGCCAGTTTGCCTCATCAATTGCCGCCAGTGTGCAGCCAGTGTGCCCATCAATTGCCACCAGTGTGCTGCCAGTTTGCAAATAAAGAAAAAACTGTGCTAATATTGAAAAAAGGAAAAAGAAGCTGCTACATACAAACAAACAAAGTCCACAGAATATAAAAACTAAAATGTAGCGCTAATAAGTAACAAATATGAGAATCACATTTGTGTGAGGTGAATGCATCAGAGTCACTGGCATTAAATGTGAAGTGGCCCAAATAGAAGTGCTCGGAGAGTGCAACGTTCAACAATCTATATGAAGACAGGTGGATGGTGATCCAATGAAGGGAAGACAAACGATTTGCAATAAATCACAATCTCATGATCCAATGAAGGGAAGACAGGCGGTTTGCAATAGATCACAATCTCATCATGGTTGGTAGGAAATGTAAATGCGCTTACCAGACAGGTTGGACTCAGGTACTGTACAGTAGTGAGTCAGACAGGCATGGTGGTATTTAGGAACCGGAACCACTGGAAACCGGAAGACAAGATCGAGGTAGGGAACTGGAAGTGAAGCTGGAAATCCACGTCACAAAGCCGGATCAAACTTGAATGATGTAGAACATCAGGTTGTAAATTCCAGGTGGAGTCCTTGAGCCAATAATCGAAGGTGGGAAGCCTAGAGTATGGCTGGAGCTCAGCAGGGCAGCAAGGTAGATGGTATGTAAAAAGAGGAAAAACACATAGCTCCAATGGTGCAGATGAGTAAAACCAATCAAGATTTATTGATAAAAGTCATATAAACAAAATTATGACATAAATAAAAAGTGATCACAAAATGGCAATATGGGGTGCTAGATATTAAAAACCTGACGCGTTTCGGCTGAATAAGCCTTCAACAGGTTTGCCCCATCATTTGACGCCAGTGTGCAGCCAGTTTGCCCCATCATTTGCCGCTAGTGTGCTGCCAGTGTGCTGCCAGTTTGCCCCATCAATTGCCACCAGTGTGCCCCCCCTGCCTGGCACTTACCAAATCTAGACCCGGTGCACCTAATTGGCTGAGAGGCGGGTCAGTGTTAGAGAGGCGATTCCCTAACACAGCACTACATAAGCACAGAACGCACAGCAGTGCGCCCGCTGCTTAACAATTTGGAAGGCTATTAGAGCCCACAGGCTCTAATTAGGAAGCCTGTTATAGCCTATGGCTCTAATCAGGCACTTCCAAATACACTCCCACCGCTGTAATTCAGATGTCCGGCGCTCGACAAGGGGCCGGACACCTGAATAGTGGATGGCAGCGGCGACAATAGATAGATATCTATTGTTGATTGACGGGTGCAGGAGAGAGGGGGCGGTGCATCACAGTGTCTGTGGCTTTCAAAGTCCCACTCAAGGGGGAACAGTATATTCTTGTTTTGAAACATCGATTCTTTCTTAAAAACGGGGGGGGAGGGGGGCGCAGTTTGCCATTTTCGCCCTGGGCACCAAATGGCCTTGTCCCAGCACTGGTCACAAAAGGTTTCCTTCAAGTAAGATATATTCTGATGCCGGGACATTTTTATTCAGATGAAAAAGATAATAGTCTTAATGTTCGAGAATACATCTGGAGCTTCCCTGGCACCAATACATGTATTGTTATTATTGTTATACACGATTTATATAGCGACAACAGTTTATGCATCGATTTGCAATGTAGAGGGGGGACAGCACAATTACAGTACAGTTCAATATAGAAGGAACAAGAGGGCCCTGCTTGTAGAACTTACATTCTATAGGGAGGGGTGGTGGTACAAAAGGTAATAGCTGCAGAGAATTATTTTATGGGGGTGGCTCAGGGACAGTTGTTAGGTGGGTGCGGGATAGGCTTCCCTGAATAAATACGTTTTCAGGGATGTTCTAAAGGTGGACGGGGTAGGGGCTGATCGGACATACCGGGGCAGGGAGTTCCAGGGGATGGGAGAGGCTCTGGGGAAGTCCTGAAGGCGAGCATGGGAGGAGGTAACAAGGGAGCTAGAGAGTAGGAGGTCCTGGGAGGAGCGGAGGGGACGATTTGGGTGATATCTGCAGATGAGGTTGGTGATGTAGATGGGGCGATGTTGTGAATGGCCGTGTATGTTATGGTTAGCATTTTGAATTTTATTGTAGAATTGCATTGAATTGAATTAAAAGGCATGTAGAATTATATAGTAAGTAAGGAGTCCTCAAACTCAATAAACAAAGGGGCGGTTCACTGTCTTTTAGTACCTCATCAATGATTCCAGTGGGAAAAATTATAGCCCATTGTTGGTGTCAATGAAAAGAATTGTTCCCCATACTTGGTGTCACTGGGATGGCTAGTGCCTCATCATTAATGTCAGTGGAAATAATTGTATTCCATCGTTGGTGTCAGTGGGAGAAATAGAGCCTCATCAATACTATCGGCGGGAGGAATTTTCCCTGATAATTTGTGTAAATAGGAGGAATAGGGCCTCATCAGTGGTGTCAGCAGAAGGAACTACTGTGCTCCATCTTTGGTGTCAGTGGAGGGAATTGTGCCCTAAGGGCTGGTTAAATACAAGAAAAGGGCAGCACTTTGGGGACCACTTTAGTATTTGAGAGGTCATAGGTGACATCTACAGTCCACTTTCTATGCCCTGATCAGGCCTGCATGTACTATAATGGCACTTGTGGGCAGTCCAATAGGGGGGGGGGGGCAACAAGCCTCAAAAAAAGTGACAGTTTTTTCCTTATTTAGTTTCCATCTCTGGAAATTCATAGCCAAATCCAGTAAGAGAATTGTATAGGGGATGGGGGTATGGGGGGTGTTTAGAATCCAGAAGACTTCTTATAGTGTAGGGAACTGTTCCTCTTTTCTGTTTTTTGTTTGTACATTTGAAAAGTAGTTCTGCAGATAGAGCAGATTCCATGCTTTCTCTTATATCAAAGTCTGGCAGTAGCTTTAATTCAGATAATCACATGACATTGGTATGTAAAAAAAAAAGAGTTTAATGATGCAGGTGTGTCTAGAGAAGGGGATATCTAAATATGGCTCTAATGATGGGTAATTACTTTGTGGTTTTCAAAGATTATTGGAAAGTGTTTTAAAGGGCATTAGGTATAAATTAAATATAAATTGACTGCGTATTCTGATGGCATCACACTCAGCAGCTTATAGGCTCACAACATCACACTCAAGAAACCACAGGCTCATGACCTCACATTCAGCAGTCTATAAGATCACAAAATCACACTAAGCAGCCTAAAGTTTAACAGCATGACACCCAACAACCCAAAGGCTCATTAGCTCAAATTCAACAGTCTATAGGCTCACAAAATTGCACTCAGCAGCCTATGGGCTCATATCTTCACACTCAGCAACCTGTAAGCTCATGACCAGGGCTCAAGTCCTCCAGTAACGCATGGGAACGGAGTCCCTGCACTTTTTTCACAGAAGGAACGCAGTTCTATTTGCAGGACTAGAGCAACCAAGCCACCCGAGCCAATCCTTCACTAAGCGGCGATGCCCAGCTCGAGTCACTGTCAGGGGCAGGCGAACCTTAGTAATCCTTTATATTACCGTCCGCTTCCTGTATATGGATTCATCTGGTAGTGTGCGGGTATTCCGTAATTTCCTCGATGCCGCAATGTCTCCTGGGAGCTTTTGTCATTGTTCCCAGGAGACATTGAAGAGATCTGCCGGAAGTTATCGCGGGATTTAGAAAGAACTTGCTTGCTCTTAGGAACAATGACAAAAGCTCTCAGGAGACATTGCGTCATCGAGGAAGTGACGGGATACCCGCACACTACCCGATTAATCCATATACAGGAAGTGGCCAGTAACATAAAGGATTACTAAGGTACAGTGGATCGGAAAAAAAAGTTATGCATATGAGCGTATCATTTTTTTTTTGGTGGGGAAGTGGATCTTCGGTGGGAGTTCCCACACTTTTTTCCCCAGGACTTGACCCCTGCTCATGACCCCACATTTAACAATCTGTAGGTTCACACATAGCAGGCTACAGGGTCATTCATAACCTCACACTCAGCATCCTATAAACTCACAACTTTCGGGGGCGTGGTCTAGCCGAGCTCGGGAATGGCAGCTTGAACGGAGAGCTCCCGCCGCCACAGACTTTGAGCGGATATCAATAACGCCGGTAAGAAGACCGATCACCCCGACTATACAGGCAACCACACCCGGCCCTCTGGGAATCTTTTGATACCACTCCCGATCCTTGGAGAGGATTTGTTGAGGAGTTATATCTATCTGAACTTTTACTCCCGCTCCCATAATGACTGAACCGCACGGATTCCCTAAGGGGATAAATGGAGCCCAAAGTACCGGAACTACACCGGTTTCCCTGAATGAAAAATTGGAAATTAACTCCCAAAAGGACTGGTCACAGACTCCCAGCCTTAATGACCTCCACTCGGTAGCAGCAGATATAAAATCTACCCTTACAGCTGCCATTACAGAGTTAAGCTTGGACATACGCGCAGTTACGGCGCGTGTACAGGAGGTAGAGAAAATAACTGCGCAACAGGGAGCAGCGCTGCGTCACGTTAACAACAAGACAGATAATAACACATTGCGTCTTAGAGAAATGAATCGCCAATTAGAAGAATTAGAAAATCGCAGCAGACGCCATAATGTAAGAATTAGAGGCCTGCCCGAAACGGTGGAAACGGATCAACTTACCCCAGCAATTTCTGGGATTTTCAATAATTTGCTGGGTCGTCCCCCACTTACTGTCATCAAAATGGAGCGCATACATAGAGCGCTCAGACCAAGAGGCAAACCGTCGGATCCCCCCAGGGACGTGATCTGCCATGTGGATGACTTCCAACTTAAAGAAGGGATCCTCAGAAATGCCAAATTGAGATCTAAATACACTTTTGAGGGGCATCCTATAACATTTTACCAAGATCTGTCCCCTATCACCCTGCAGAATAGAAGGGACCTGAGACCCCTATTAGAAAAACTGCGCGATAAAGGAATAATATACAAGTGGAAATTCCCATTCGGCCTGCAGGCCACTTTCCAGGGACATACAGCGATCCTGAGAGTTCCGGAAGATATCCGATCGTTTTGTAAAGCAATGGACTTGCAAATGATGGATCTCCCTAATTGGTATGCCGAATTTCGTATCAAAGCCCCTGCCAAAAATATTCCTGATACCGACTCCATGGAAACATCTCAGTCAGGACTCCGAAGAAGACGTTCCCACTCAAATGAAGATGGCCAATCAACATCCTATGCTGATCCGAATATGATCCCCCAATTGACATCATCACCGAAAGCCAGAAGATCGAGGAAGGAATATTGACTTACTGTCTAGTCATATGTTTCCCCCTGATATTTTAATGTCGCCTCTATCCTCTTCTTTCTTATTCATTTATTTTCTATTTTCACCAGGAAAATAGTGGTGAGTGACTAGCTTATTCTTAGTTTTACTTTTTCAATGACATAGATCGCTCGAGGTTAAGGGCAACTCTAGATTTATTATTTGTTTACTAATATCCATTAACTGAATTTGTCAAATATATATTTCTTGTTACCTATTTTAATCCCGCATAGAAATGTTCTATTATATTCATTGTGGAGATTATGCGACTTCCCTACAAAACAGCTGAAAAGTTTAATGGTGACAAGGACATGTATAGTCCTGTCATGGTCGTGACTTCTGCACAATGACATATTTTACTAGTTTTAACTTTTGGTTACCTAAGGTAATGCATTTAATAACAATACGTCCGCCTTATTTGAGAACAAATTCACAGCAGTCATGTCTGTGGCGGCAAGTGGACGGGTAGTTCTGCTTGTCACTTTTTGTGCTTGGTTTTTCATTTCATCCCCCAAGTAGCAATTATTTCTGTCTATTTTCCTTTTTGGGTTAGGACAGAAAGACATTGTTACATTTGTACTTTCCCCTTTTTATTTAAACTTTCCTCTTGTGAGAGGATTCTGGTTAATTTGTTTCATATTTTCATTTTTACCCCTTTAGTCTGTCTTTGTACGGATTATTGCCTTTTAAGAAGTGAGATTAGTATTCTCACCCCCTGATCTGTTCGTCCTCCCTTGTTTTCCCTAGATTATTCCTTGTTTATCTGACTTCTTTCATCTGATTTTCCTTTAGCTTTACATATGTCTTCATCCACAGGCAATGTAGATATCACACATCGAAAAATCAAATTGTATTCTATTAACACTAAGGGCCTTAATGTACCGGAGAAAAGGTCTAAATTACTATTACTAATTAAAAAATCGAGATCCGATATAATATTTCTGCAAGAAACACACTTTAAAACGGATAACATTCCCACATTTACAGATAAGAAATTCTCTCATATGATTCATGCAACAAACCCAAATTCCAAAAGTGGAGGTGCTTCTATATTAATTTCGAAACATTGTCCAATTCAAATTTCAGACACAAAAATAGACACTGAAGGCAGAT